>CABFOV010000989.1:4533-46611 GCA_902141375.1 Timema poppense
AGAGAGTTGGGAGAGAGACTTATTCCAAGGGTGAGCAAGTTCCTCCTCTACTCCACGACGTCCTTTAGCTTTTAAAAGGTTTTTGCTTTAGAAGATGTTCGTATGTAAAAAAAAAACCGAGAGCGTTTATTATAGGCTCATTTTATTTCCTTTGGTGAAGAGAGCAAGTCTTTTGGTATTGTGATGTTTTGAACAGAACCTTTTTGTCAGACGTCTACAGAGTAGCGATAATCGTGTTGATTATTCTATGAATAAGGAGGGATGTCTATATAAACAAGCTAATGGCCATGTATATTATGTTACAATGTGTGTAAGATAAATTTGACAGAGTGGAAGAAAGAAATGTAAACGTTTGATTGATGTTGAGGGGGCAAGTGTGTAGAACTTGAAATGTACACTACAAGGTACATCGTCAGTCACAAAAATAGCTTGGACTAAAGGAAACGTCTGGCAAGCTTTTGCTATTGGAACTATATATAATATTGAAGACCACACTGTGGGGAGAATTAGGCTATGGTATAAGTAAAGGGTCGTCAGAATATTGTTTTTTAAGTTTAAAAATAATTATACAATTAAGTGTGCGTTTCTAGCTTATCGTCTTAATTTTCACAATTCATCTGATTTATAAGTAATCAAAGAAGATTTTAAAACCTTTAACAGAAATGATACGCACCTGGAAAACAGGAAGAAACTGGACAAGACGCCCTTGAATAACTCCCAGTCGTCAAGGATAGCCAGAAATTAGTCCATTTTATTGATCCCAATAAATTTCTCCTGAAAAAACAAGCCTCTTTCGTGGTTCCAGGAGCAATCTATTCCATCTCGAAAAATGAATCGGCAAATAAAATAACTACTGTATTTTAGACCAGTTCGAAGTGCCATACCGCACTTATATGTCAATAAGCACTACCCTGTCTAATTTGTTAATTCCCTTAATCCATTCGTTTTTACAGTAAATTTGATTAACGATACCGATTACCTATTGTTTAGAATAATTGTTCATGCTACGATTATTTACACCTATTAGTTCCGATTATAGATTATTTATTAATAACTATTTGGAAATATGCTTAAGAGAATAATAACAGTTAATGTAATTAATACATAAAGATTTTATTTAAAAATCAACAGTTAAAGCTTTGATAGTCTTAAATTTTTATTAATCTTTGCATAGCCGGTGAAAGTTGGAACTATATTGTTAGTTTTATCAACGGTATGAACTTATATTTCTTTATCTGGTTATGTAATCTTTGCATAGTCCACAACCCAAAGGAACTGTATATGTAGTTGTTTTCTTGCGATTTTGATCACTAAATTCTTACTTAGAAAAATTTTGCTTTAAATTTTACTTTAAAAAGACGATTAATCGGCATAATAATCGACGATTACGATTAATTGCCGATGCACTAATAATCGTCCGATAAAGATTCATCGGTATCCGCATCGGTACACCCCTCATCCCATTATACCAGTTTAAATGCATGCCATTTCTTGTCAAGATTTGTTATGCTGTTACCATCAACACAAAGCAAGGACAAACTCTGAAATTGGCAGGCGCCTCCGCGGCAAGTGTTTCTCACATGGACAACTGTATTATGTGGGTTCAATCCTTGGTCCCGCCACAAATCTATCTGATCGCCAAACCCTTCCTTTACCTCTAACAAGACGTGTATTAATCACAACTTGTGAATGTGCGGAATGCCGGGCCTCCACCGTGGTTCGGATCCCACGTTAAACTGCAGGTAAGTGCGTACAACCCGAATGGTGCTAATAATAATAATAATAATAATAATAATAATAATAACAATAACAACAGCAACAATAATAACAATAATAATAATCTGTGTTCCCGTGATAGTTCTAGCAGCAGCAGCCTGTAAATTTTTGCTTCTGATAATAAAACTTCTGACTTTATTTACAAAAATACCTTGTCTTAAGGCGATTAGCACTTTTCATTTGGCGTGGAAATGCAGAGCCATGGGAACAAACGGTTATTTTCAAGAATTTTTATTGTTTTGCATTTTTTTGTTTCGGAAACGGTTTGTTCAAGAATAGAAGAATGTTGATTAAGTTATACTTTTTATGTACACAGCTCCTCTATAATTTTAACAGAGATCAAATATCGATAAAATTGACATTTTTCAATAAAAAACTGCCGGTTCAAAACATAAAATAAGAAAATGTAACAATTAATAAACATTGATACATTATCTTAGAACGGGTTTTGAAAATATGAACATCAAAATATTACTCGTTCTCGAGAAAACTGATATTTCCAATCGTATAATTTTCACGCAAAACCTGTCCGGTAGCCTAGCACCTTCTACGTTTTCTGTGATCCATCTGTTCTTTGTAACACTATTGAATTAATGGAGCCACGCTTTGTGCGTCAATTGTTACACTATGGAATCAATCGCCCCGCTTTGGGCGTTGATTGTTACACTATGGATTACTATCCAGATATAATAATGCTGTGATGATGTTCAGGTTGTCAATAGCTCCGTGATCGAGCGCCTATCATCACTGTACGGAAAAGATATCGTTTAACCAGCTGTTTATAGCTCCGTGTTCGAGCATTATTTAAATCGGTATATTAATAAAATTGAAGAAAGAGAACTGTTGATGGCTGTTTATTCACACACGATTTATTTAAATGACACCTGTTAATTGTTTATACATATTCCAATTAAATGTTTTATATCACTGCACACTTGTGATATTAATGTAAGCTATTTCATACTGTGTTAGACTGACTGCCAGTGTGTGGCTTTGACTGACTTGTGCGTGGGCGGGATGTGCCTTAAACATACGCACAACTGTTTATATATGACATACCCCTTGCATGTTTCTCCCCTCATCAACAGTGTAAAATCTAACTAATAGAGTCCTGGCGACAGGTGTTGTGAAGGCTAGATTCTTATTGGTATAGGGGATTGGCGTCTTTTGCCAAATACTCTGTAGTTGTTCCTTTTAACAGGAAGTGACGCAGTTGTTCTTTTAACAGGAAAGATGGTATAAAAAATATATTTTAGTGGTGAAATACTTTTCACATAGTTTCTGAGAAGCGCGTGTTTCTTCATGGATGAATCTTAAAAGGATACTCTACATATATTACTTTAAATACAATTTACCTTCATCCATGACTTTTTACATAATGTATAGTAATCCAAAACAATATCATTACATCTTGTTTGCATGGAAGGATTGTGTTGATATACGAGTACTTCAAGCATTTAATACAAATATTCTGTGTATCCATTCTTAAACTAGAAATAATTACACTACTGAATTATTTTTATTCTGAAGATACACTTTGTAAATGACAAAGTGGTCATCATGGCGATCTCTAGATAATACGTCACGTGATTTCTTCTCTGTACGGGATGGTAACAACTCTGGTATTAGAAACGGTATTGTTTGAATGGACATGTTTTTAAAACTGGCATTAATGTAAGCGAAGCTGCGGTCAAAAGCTAATATAACCTAAAATAAGTAATGCCACCAATTACAGTAAATCATTATAATTTTCTACACTGCTCTCCCTAACTAGTTTTTGCAAAAGGGTCTGCAGGTACTAAATACATCACAAACTTGGCATCATGGAACTTTGTCAAAACATTTGCTTTTACATTTGGTCACGGAGGAACTAAATGATCTCCAAAACTTGAGGAGTGTCTATCAAATTGTAATTTTGATTTTTTTTCGTCGTGAGATAAGAAGTAATGTGATCATAAAAAAATGTTCAAGTTCCTCAAATAGGTGTAACAATAAATGAAATTGAAGACTTGATATTTCAAGGAATGTTTCAAACAATAATTATGTAAATATTTTAAAAAGAAAATGTTATGTTATATGAATATCTTTGTACTATTGTTTGTTTTTAAATATTTAACTGCAAGACCTGAAGTTGTATCTTAAAGTACTTTGGGTTTGTAATGATATGTAATCAATTATGTGATTTTCTTTTAAATCCTAACATTGAATGGAAATTGAAATGGAAATGGAATTATTATTATATTACTATTATATGAAGATCTACCTATCGGCGTTACAATTATGTAATTGGCCTTTAAATACTAAATCCTAATTGAATACTTTTTTTTTACCCGCTTCGCTGGCGTAGTTAGCTAACGCGCTTGTTTCGTGATGAGCTAAACTAGGACTGGGAGATCGAGGTTCTAATCTCGCTCGGGTGAACGAGGGGTGGTTTTTCATCAATTGTTTTCCACTTTACCGCCACGCAAATGCCTGTTAACTTACCCAACTCCTAGCCCATTAGCGTAATTAGTACTTAAGTGTCGTAAGACGAGGTGCTAAGTATTATTATTATACTTTTCTTAGCACCAAATCTTACTACCCGTTTGGTTTAGTGCTTATTTACTAATTATACTAATGGTTTTAGGGAATGGGAAGGTTCTATTTAAAGGAAGTATACCCATATTTGCTTGGAGGAAGATTATAAAACCATTTTGTAAAAACCACCTTCCATACACCGAAACGAGGTTCAAACCTCGATCTCTCCATCATCGGCAGATTATTTTACAGCGAGAGTAGCACCTTAGACCACGTGGGCACTGAAGCGGGTGAAATGTAATATTTATTCAATATAAATTTTAGGTGTCATAATAACCATATTACAAAACGTTGGTAGGATACCTACCTATCTTGCGCCCGAATACAAGACATTAGAATCCAGCACCCATTAAAAAGAATCACACGCATATCAAGAATGATCAAGGCGTATATTGAGCTGGTCAGGATCCGAACCCAAGACGTCAGGTAATAAATATCACATGCGATTATATAATGATATTGATATTTTATAAATTGAATCTCGCTGGCCAAGAGCACAGTGACCTTCAAATATAAACTCTTTTCCGCTACAAGATGTAATTCTTGACACGTGTTATTAAGATCAATTTTATAAACATCATTTCTTTAAGAGTCTATATAAAAAAGATGCAATTTTAGATCCATAGATTTACATTAAAGCTACTGGATTTATTTTATCATAAAAACTTTTAAAAGTTGACTAAAAAACCCCACTTTAGTGGTTGAATGACATTTCTCTGGAAACCCCCCCAACTGGATTGATGATAATAGGAATATCAGGGTTTGAATCCTGGTTGAGTGTACGTAGGGTGGTTTTCCCTAAATGGATTTCCACTCTCCCTGCACGCCTATACGGGTACACTTCTTCTAAATTCAACCGGCCATATCCTTAACTCATTACTCAATAGGTTAATTAGTGCATATGCGTACAGTCTGAACAGAAGTTTACGCGGTACGGGAAAAAAAGGCTTCCTCATTCCGACCACAAAAGTGAAATTTGTGTATTCGCGAGTATCCCAAAAGGGTAGTGAGACACGTTGAAAGAACAGCCGGAAAATTCATATTTTATCTTAGTAGCTTTTCAAGCTTTGAAATGACGCGACTACAACCGGGTATTGTGTTAATCCTCAATTTGACTAGATCGGTTTGAATTTGTTAAATATGATCTTTGTTCTAACAGTGAGACACGTGCACTGGGTCCTGGAGATACAGATGGGGGACCGGGTATCACTTCTCATTACTGTCTCTCTAATCTTGAGGGATGGAAAATACAGGAATGAGGAGAGAAGAGGGAGTATGGTTGACAGAAGAACATCACACTGCACGTTGATTGTTAACGTGGGAACGAACATCGAAAGGCACTGAACGGAAGGGGGGGGGGGTATTTGTTCATCGCCTGAGTAGGGGGAGGGATGGGCAGGGGGGGGGGAAGGAACACTACTGCTCTGTATATTCGACATACAAAGTCGGGCACTTGTTTATCTCTCTTTTTGTAGCCTTGGAGGGAAAGCCGACTAAGGGCCAGTTTCATAGTCAAATTTAGTACTCCTCAAGTGCGGCGCTACACTAAATACAAGACGACACCTACCTAAACCAGAATGGAATGGGCCGTTCTCACATAGGAAACTGGCCCATTCCATTCTGTTTTAGGTAGGTGTCGTCGTGAACTTAGTGTATCGCCGCACTTGAGGCGTACTAAATTTGACTATGAAACTGGCCCTAAGTCTTTTGAGAGTTGATGCATTCAAAATATTCGAGCAAATCAAACAATTTTAAAACCTTATTCTTTATCCTCATGGTCTAAGTCTCTAAGACTCTTAAGACGTCCCTCTCGTAATAGAACAGACTGTCAATGGCGGGGAGATCAAGGTTCGAATCACGGTCGTGTGCACTTAAGTGTTTTCTTAAATGGGTTTCCACTCTTTCTCCATGCAAATGCGAGCTCACTTCCGTTTTCCTAACCATGCTTCATCTCTAACACGTTAGCATATTTAGTACATATGCATATAGCCTGACCAGTTACTAAGACGTGGCGATAAAAAATATATTTAAAGGGCGCTTTATGGCAACTAAGCTACAATATTGAATTATGTTTAATTAAAAACTAATCTCAGATGGCTCGAAAGAAAATATAATAACATTTATACTTTTAGTGAAATATTTAAAAAAAATAACGCTCTTTATCAAATTTAAAAAATAAAAATAAAGAAAACAAAAATTAATTATCCTCTTTAATTATTAATTTTATTAGGTACTATTCGAACCCCATCCAGGTATACATTTTTTTTACCCCAAATGATTTTCTACTCTTCCTCCACCCAAATGCTGATATGCTTCCTCTAAATTATATCTTACTCATTCCTACCACATTAGTGTGAATATGCACTTAAGTCGGATGGATAGTAAAGCACTTTGCGCGTAAAAGTCATAATATAAAGCGGTTAATAAGGATTGGGGGGGAAATGCACCCTCTTTAGCTGAAGACGCAAAGGGAAAGCCACCTCCGGTGCTACCGGGTTGGATTCAAACCACGACCTCCTTGTCATTGGTGAAGCAGTGTAGGTAATTTGATTATTGCTATTTAAAACATTCTTATGTTTCACCGTACATACATTCGCATTCATTTTAAATAGATACATTTATTAAAATTTTGTAAGATTTGTGAAACTAAATGATATAAATTGTTGCGAGAACACTTCACCAAAGTGAATAAATGAAATAATATAGGGCCTATTTTACAGTTACTTTAGTTTACAGTTATGTTATTAGTGTAAAAAAATATTCCAAGTATACTTTTCACGCTGTGACATATATTTGTGAATATATATTGTAAAAAACTGTTATGTTTTAACATCTACACCACCCTCTCTCCTATGATATAAATATAAGTTAAGTTAGCTTATAAGCTCAGTCCCAGACATTATGGACAATTTGAAACATACATTTACGGCCATCATCAGCGGCCCTTCCGGCTGTGGAAAGTCACATTTTGTAGCCGACTTTATCCGTCAGTTGGAAACAATGTGTGACGTTAAATTTGATAAAAATCATATGATATTATGTTTTATAGCAACCGGGATTCGAACAAGACGGGTCTAGTCCCCGTGTCATATTTTCTAAGGGATTGCAGGAAATGGATGACACATGTAGCGACTCTCCACAGAGGATTATCCTGGACGACCTGATGCGTGAAGCCAACGAAGTGGTCGTCGATCTTTTCATCAAAGGATGCAACCATCAAAATATTAGCGTAATGTACCTTACATAAAATATATTCCACCAGGGCAGGGGCCAAATATACATTTCCTTAAACGCACATTATATCGTGCTTTTTAAAAATCCCAGGGATAAAGCTCAGATTCGACACTTTGCACGTCAAATCTGTCCCGAAAACCCCCATGTTTTACAAGAGGCTTACACCGATGCTACAAGTACTCCTCACGGGTATATATTGTTAGATTTCAAACAAGGTA
The DNA here is from genome assembly GCA_902141375.1 of Timema poppense. Classification (NCBI taxonomy): domain Eukaryota; kingdom Metazoa; phylum Arthropoda; class Insecta; order Phasmatodea; family Timematidae; genus Timema; species Timema poppense. Next base: position 12,339 of record CABFOV010000989.1, read on the forward strand.
CACCAGAATGGTTCAGATATAGAACCCGCACAAATGTCGGATGCTGCGTGTACCTACCACGCAAAAGCTATAAAAACACCGACACTTCCCGATTACTGATCATTTCATAACCATGAGTCCCAAAGTGCTGAAGCAAGCCCCTCTACTACGTTCGATGCATCGTTTGAATCCACAGCAACGTGTCGCCTTGCTGAAAACGACCGACAAGAAACTGATTGACTCTGTTTGTGAGTGTGTCTACAAAAATTTATAAGGGCGGGTGCCGTTGAAAAATGTGCAGAAGACAAAGTTACGTGCTCACAAGCAGGTGTTGCGCAAAATGGACAAGCGAGGAAAGTGCTGGAAGAAGAAGAGACGACTACTCGTTCAGAAAGAAGGAGCGTTCCTGCCCTTACTTTTAGCCCCTTTAATCAGCGGTGTTCCTTTTTCAACAAGTAGATAATGGAACACACAAAAAGGATTATATTGGTATCCCCGGAAACATTACACCATTACGAGCAACATCCCCAACAAGTGGTATCGGTCACAAATCTAGTGGTCTCCAAGCTGGACAAAGAAATGAAAAAAAATTCGCTTCAAAACTTGACAAGTATAAATACCAACAAGTGCTACAGTGCTATCTGCATTTTAGCCAATACCCTTCACTACCTGAAAATACGACGACCACCCCTGAAGTGTCTGTACTTTCCATCCCTGCTATACTCAATACTGTACCAGTACAGGCACGTAAAAAAGATGAACTTTTACTAGAACATCTTATTTCACGAGGTGGTATCTCTTGGGACGAAAACGAGAAAGTGAGTATTCATGATACACCTCTCTGTGGATCCAATATTGTGGATTTAGTCAACGATCTGTTCAGAGCAAGAAGACACAGCGAAGCATCTGGGTGGCGAGAGTCTCTCACGTTGCTTCAAAAAACAAACGTTCTGAATGAATTAATTGTAAATCTGAAACATTTGGCACCCATTATAGATCCGACGCCCGCACTCCCAACAACTTACACCGTCACAATGCCCTAAGAAGGAGAAACTGAAAAAAGTGGTCGAAAACACGTGGCTGCCGTTCCGAGCTTAACGGACCGTTTAGCCACCATCTACTACGACCCTTCTCATTCTGCATGATGTACAGGGGCGTCGTCGCTCATAAAGGCGCCCAAGAAAGATCCCGAAAAAGTACGAGAATGGCTTTGCGCGCAGGACGTTTATACCTTACACACACCGGTGATAAAAAAAGTTTCCACGCAACAAGTACGTGGTGTAAAAACATTGACAATCTCTGGCAAGCCGATCTCAACGATATGCGAAGTCTCGAAAAATACAACCGATGGTGCAGTGTACTTGCTCACCGTCATCGACGTGTTTAGCAAGATGGCCTGGGCGAGGACGCTTCCATCCAAGACGGAGAGCGTCGTGAGAGACGCCTTTCGGGACATTTTCAAACAAAGTGGCCGTAAACCTCTGCGTATAAAGACGGACAAGGGGACAGAGTTCACGGCACGTCTAGTCCAGAAATTTCTCAAGCAAGAAGCCGTGCTTTACTACACCACTCATAATCCGGACTTGAAGGCAAGCATCGTGGCACGATTCAATATAACTCTGAAAGGGTGCATGTGGCGCTACTTTACCAAAAATAGCACGTATGTGGACGTCCTCCAGATCTCGTCGACGCTTACAACGGCGCAAAACATTCAAGTATCAATATTGTGCCTGCCGACGTTTCAGAAACCTATGTGCTTCAAGGCACAGATAATCTGTACGGCAGAGATAATCTGTACAGCAGATGGCGTCCAAACTCGAATAGTAAGCAAAAAATGAAAGTCGGTGACATGGTGTGTATTAGCAAATCCAAAATTCTGTTTGAAAAGGGCTACAAAAGCAATTGGAACGAATAAATTTTCAAAGTCAGCAGTGTCGTGTTGCAACAACCTGTCGTCTACAGGATGACCGATCTTGACGGCAAGGAGGTGGAAGGAACGTTTTACAAACCCGAATTGCAACGGGTACGTCTTCCTGAAACTTTTAAAGTTGATAAAATACGTGTCAAGGGTAAAGGTGCCAGAAATAAAGTGTACGTGGAGTGGAAAGGTTACCCCAACAAGTTTAATTCTTGGATTCCTACCAGTTACGTCAGTGCCTTACAATGAAGGACCAGTGTTACATCACTTTGCCGAGCGACAGCACTATGGGATATTTCCCGAAAATACCCTCGCGGATTTCATGACGCAACTATCCTACCGTTTTACACTCAAAGGCCAGTGGGAAGTCGCGCTCACCGAATTCCAATATCCATAATCTTTCACCACAATACCCGAGGGCCAAATCATTGTATGGTAACTCTGGGTTGACGCTAACGGCGGGGAACAAATATTCAAGAATCACATTCCTCCTGAAAACTACAGCACTATCCAGCCATTGGTCAAAGCCCTAAATGAAGTAGAGGTGTTTAAAGGGTATTCCGGAGTCGTATTCAAGTACACAAACCCCAACAAACAATTGGACGTTGTTTCTTCTTCACCAAATATAAAGCTGCTGACTCTATCAAGTCAACTAAGTCTACAGCTCAGTTTCGATCCTAAGACTAAGCTGATCAAAGTCCCAAAGTCACCTATGCCGCCAACATTCTACTAGGCTTGCCCTGACAAATTTACATCTTCATGGATCACGTCGATCCTCAGCCTGTGGGTGACATTGTGGCTCCACTTTTACGTATCGTCGGTATCAACAACACTAACTATCTCTACGGCAGACATAAGACAGTTAACTATGATCCGTTGCACTATATGCCCGTACTTAGAAGGGGAATGGAAAGCCTGGAAATCAATATAAAAACATACACGGGTGAACCTGTACCATTCGAGTTTGGAAAAGTGTGCGTGAAACTTCATTTTCGACGCTGCTCAACATGAACTGTCCCTACCAAAGATACTACGTCAACCAGGCTGGAACAGGAATATCTTCGATCTACCACGGTGTTCCCTATCAACGCGGGTATTGGATGGAAAGTTTTTTCATTGGCCTTTTCAAGAGCGTCGTACCGTTGCTGAGAAACAGCGCTAAAGCCATTGGAAAACAGGCTCTTCATACGGGTATCGACGCGGTCTCCGACGTTCCCAATCAGCATCGTCCTTTCAAAGAGGCCCTACGCCAACGTGTCGGCGAGGCTGGAGCAAACCTGAAACGCAAGGTGGATCAGAAGATCTACACACTGATGACAGTCTCAGGCTATAAAGCGCGTCGTAAGAAGCACCGACGTCAGTCTTCTGTCGTTGCCCGACGTAAAAAGGTCAAGAAAGAAGCGGTAGATATTTTCAGTTGAAATGATCGTTTCTATAGCCCCAGTCCTGCAAGTGCACCAGCAGTGAACTTGATCTCTTTTAGCATCCCACCCACGCAAACTAGTCTTGAAAGTGGACAATAGCTCCAGTACAAACCTGTCCCCTCCCTAACTGATGATTCACCCATCGAATTTACCGTTACCGGTCAAGGCGTGTTCTATATCGATCTTTCACAAGCTCTATCTCAGGGCAGCTATCATGAAACCCGATGGAGGCGCTTTCACAGAGGTGGATCAAATCGCTCCCGTCAACAAATGGTTGCATTCGTTATTCACACAGGTGAATGTGTTTTTAAACAAAAAACTAGTCTCACCTCCCAGCAACACGTTTGCTTATAGATCTTACTTTAAGACGCTGCTCAATTACAACATTGACGCCATAAGATCACATTTGACTTGTGGTCTCTGGTTCGCAGACAGCCCCGAAACTTTTGAGGAGGCTGACGCCGGCTACAAGGGATTTGAGGCCCTTCGCAGTCTCACCGCAAAAATAAGACGGTGGATATTTTGGGGTATCTACACGGTGACGTGTTTAACAAAGAGAAATACCTTTTGAACGGTACCGAACACATAGACAAGTTGGTCCGTTCCAGAGACGGGTTTAGTCTTATGGCCATCCCTGAACTCCCTCACTTTAAGGTTCACATCGCTGATGCTGGCCTTGTAGTGCGACGTGTCAAAGTAGCACCTTCTATACTGTTTGCACATGCCAAGGCATTAGACGTCAGTCTCACAATGTATCCTATCATCCGTGTGGAATTAAAAACACTTACTATTCCTATGGGTGTGCAATGGAGATCTCTGGACAACGTATTCACCAGACAGTTACCCAAACGATGCACGGTGGGATTTGTATCAAACGCGGCGTTCAATGGAGACTCCACCGAGAAACCATTACAGCCCGATTTTTCAAACGGCATCTATGTCATGTCCTACCATACACTGTCTTCTGGAACAGGTATCCATTTCATGAACGAAGGTAGTGACACAACATGAGAATTCTTCCCTAAGGGATATCATCTCATGGCTTTCGATCTCACACTTAATTTGTCCATCCAAATGACATCGCTATGGGACTTGACGAGGCATAGCTCTCTGAGCATTGAAGTGAGCTTCACCAGAGCTCTCACTGAAACCGTCAACTGTATCGTGTACGGGAGTTTGCCAACATCATTAACATCGACAAGGACAGAAACACCGTGACCGATTATGGGAGTTAATATAAGCGACTTCCCGTTCCTTACACTACTCATTTAAATCATGGACGTCATTGTGTATTTCCAGAGCTTCGTCGATGACAGCAAAGAGTTTATCGTCAAGGAACTGAGTGTTTTATCTGTATGTGGTACATTACTTCAACATTGGATGTTAAAACCCCCAAACGCTATCAAGGAACTTTCAGCCACTGCTAAAAAGCAAGCCAACTATATCGTCAACAAACTGCACTGTATTCCCTGGGTTAGCGGTGATGTGGATTACAGCCTGCTCTAATCCCTCATATACCGTGCCACAACGTGTACAGAAACCGTCTACATCAAGGGCGCAGAAAAGAAAAAGGTTCTAGTCAAATACACGCCCTACGCCCGTCGTAGATCTGTACGACAGAGGTTGTTCGTCTTTGAAAACACACAAATTGAGCCGCACCATGTGCGTGGCACATAGTTCTGTATGGAATTTCTGTTCGGCATCGATCTTCGAAATTGGATGATTGATGATGGACACGCACACCATAATACGTGTGCTGAAAACAAACCCGTGGTTTCGTTCTGTATAGCTGGGTGTTTTCCCTGCTGATCAACTACTCGCAAGAATAGTTCGACCTGCCGCTCTCGTCATCAACACTGATCCACACACCAAACCTGGGACTCATTGAGTCGCCATCTTTATCGACAAGAATGGCGTGGGATACAGTTATGGTTTTCCATCCGTATAAAGTCACGTCTGGCATATGTACGCAAAATCACTTCCCGCACGTCTCAAAACACGATATAGCTTCAAAGCATATCATCAGACGTTTGTGTCCATTACTGTCTCATGTACCTTCTCTATCACGCCCAGAACATTCCGATGAAAACTTTCCTAACTTTATTCTCGCCCAATAATTATACAGGCAATGACGCTAAGGTGATGAAATATTAAAACACATTTTTCAAGCCTGTTGGGTCCTGCCGCCCCTAAAGAGGCTGCGTCTAATCAGCGTGTGCCTATAAAAGGGGTGTCCCGACGGCGTGCCTGCCATAACCGTGACAGTCGCCGAAGCGATCAAACATCATGGAAGGTCAAGACGTTTGCACCTGCAAAGCAAAGCCGGTTAAACCACTCGCTATTACCAGTAGTTTTAACACTTTCTTTCCACTGGACGAAGTCGACGCCAAACGAGTCATCGTCGGCATGAGTGTCTAGAACAACTTTACGCCCTATGTTCAGTTAGAGAAATGCGGAGGGAAATGGTGGTGTTTAGCCGTACAGAGTGTTAAGAACTGGGCAACTACAAGTCGGTCATATCAAAGTTTTTCAGCAACACGCATCCTCTTTAGAAGATTAGTCTGACTAATCATGAAATCTATCCGAGATGCATGTGCAGTGACTGTATTTTCGTCATCAGTGAGAAACAAGACGCCGGACTCAAATGGGTCTTCTATCTAGCACCTAGCTGGGTGCGACTTTGTGAGGTGTGGTACCTCATTGACGTCGCCGTCGACCGCCGGGATATGGGGTCGACACCCGTCACACGCTATTGCAACGATTTAATTGACACACTCGTCGTGGATGTATGCCACGCGCTAACAGAATCAGTGCATGTCATCGATCTCGAACAGCCTACGGTGGAAACGCACATCAGAAACCTTGATATTATCAGTGCTACCTATTATACACGTCAAGTCATCGGTTTGGACTATTACAAGCTGGATTGTGAACTAAAAACAATTTTACTAACGCATCTAAGAGACACCATAGAAAAACGCATGAACGAATATATGCGGCATTTCTGTAAAAGTGTATAATAAATATTATGTCTATCTGTGAAACCTTTAATGTATGTCTTTAAAACCTTTAATGTATGTATGTGAAACCTTTAATATATTTCTGTTTAACCTTTAATGTATAATAAATATACGTTTTTTAATATCATGTTTTATTCACGCAAACACCTGTCTCTCCCTTAAACATAAAGATGAGTCTCGACTTGTCGAGCCTTAAAACTGACACCAAACTTGAACAGGGTCAATTAACTCTTGTACTAGCTCACAGTTTCAAGGTCATGATCTATTCTTGTCCTAAATTATCTTTTTGAGCCGCCAAACTGGCGCCAGACATCAGGGAAAACTTATTGCGACATCATTCAAGGCCACGATCTATTTATGTCTCTACTTGGCTTGTCGACCCACCCAACTGGCACCTGTCATCAGGAAAAACTCATTACTCCATAGAGGGTGCGGGAGGAGTTACGACACTGGAAAAAACCCATTACCACATAGGGGGTGTTGGAGGGGGTTTCGACACATACCTCTAAGGAGGGGCAGTGAGGGAAAGTGAAAGGGGTCTTACGGCGCGGAACCATCTCTCACACTCTTCGCTACGCTGCCGTCAGGAGAGCTTCGTGCTCCGTGTTCACTCCAATGACGAGGGAGGAACTCCCGACACCGTTGACTGCACGCCAATAAATAAATAAACTCCAACGGCCCATCCCAATCCTAAAACAATTAACTCCCCACACAAATAAAAAAACCTCCAATGGCCCATCCGAATCCTAACCAGACATAAAAAAAAAGAGACAGGAATACACCATTTTGGAACACTGGAAAGGGGATCAGGAGGATGGCAGGTGGTGAGGAGGAGGGGAGAAACCAACAGCCAATCCCTGAGCTGTGACAGGTGGTCCTGATAGGTAGTATGGGGTCATGAAACTTTGACATTTACAATAAGCTATTTTGTGTATGTATCTTGTAAATTTCTGATTTAAAATATCCTCAAAGTCATTTCTTTGGGAAAATGAGTTTCCATTTTGTTTGCATGAAACGTTGACATTTATCAACATCTTGAGTTTGATTATTTTATATTCTTATCTGAACACTGAAAAGGTGTTTAATTTTTACATTTTATATTTTCCTCAAAGCCTAACTACAATCAAATCCTCATAAAACTCCTGACTCCACAAGTTTAAACTACTAGTTGTGCTGCTGGGAGGCTAGTGAAAACCCTGAATGTTGATCGAGTGGTCATGACCCAAGATGGTGTTCAGTTTTGAGCCTGTTAGTATATCTATTTTAGGTTGCATATCGCTATAGTTGGACCCCCTTCAATGGCTCGGATCCTGTCTGGATGTACTGGGTGGGGGTACTTTTCCAGAAAAATTTGCCAATCTCTCGCTTCACGCAAATCTGAGCAAATTCAAACTAAATTCTACCTTACTCATCCTTAAAACACTATGTTAATACTAATTTATATATGAATGAATAAGTAAGTATAGCCAGAGCAGGTATTGAGACGCGGTGAAAAAACAAAAACAAATTCTGGTAGTATTCAGATAGGAAGGACCATATTTGACTTTTAAAAAAAGTTATTAAATTTAGTTTAACATTTGCATACGTCAAGCCATTTGATGTTCAACTGTAAACTTTGACTTTCTCTGGAGGGGGAGTAAATCCGTTGGTCCTATGTCAATTGTGACATGTAAAATAACCATGGAAGGTATGTGAAAATACCTTTCCTGTAAAGATTGGAAGGCTCTTTCAAGCTAGCTCATAGAAATTTTCGTGTGCTTATATAATCATTAGGTTCATAAAGTGCATGTTATATACCTTAAATAAATGAAATGAAAAAACAGTACGATTGTATTTTTAAAAAGATCCTTCCTAACATAATACTACTATAGAACTATGTACTCTATTATTATGGTATTAGGTCGCATTCTGGCATTAGAAAATACGAATATTAAAACAAAAGTTTATGATGGCCTACGTTTTCCAGTGCTTGTTGATAAATAAAATATTGTATCTGGTAAAGTGAGATAACCCGTTACTGCCTGAAGCTTATGCAGTCAACAGATGTAGAAGAGCATTATCATTTGAAAAGGACAGATGGCGGACTGCAGTAGACGCAGCCCGACGCACCTCAGTATAATTTTGAACTCATCTTCCGTCGGTTGTCCTGAGGTTGACTGGGCAACCACCCCCATCCATACCCCCCGCGGCACGCGATCTCCTTCCCGAGTTTTTTGTTTTGTTTTGTTTATGTCCCTCAAGTTTTCGTGTGTGGAGTGAACCGATTCAATTTCCGGTTTGTGACAGTCTTTATTCATTCTTGTGTATATAGTTACGCGAATAACTCAACAGTGGGTAACGAAAATCTTGTGACATTCAGAGGAAGTTGAATTTTTTTGTTTCTTTTAAAAAGATCTCACGTGATCTAAAACTCTCATCTAAGTGCGGTTTTCTGGGTTCTTCACTTGGCTGCAGAGAAATAGGGATTAGTTTAATGTGTTTTTTTATTTTAGAATAGTTATTTTCACTTTAAAAAAAAATGTAATAAGATTCTTTCCTTGGTCACACTTCTTCCATCTTGTGGAGTACCACACAGGAAACGGAATCACTATGCTTCGTCTGTTTCGAGTTGTATTATCTACCTAATTAGCTGCCATCCAGTGGAGGAGACGACTCTTAACGAGGGGAAAATACTGTTTGAGTAGTAACTGGAGCAGTAAAAATGTGTTGTTTATTGTCAAAACTCCTTAACACATTTTACAAGTTCGTTTCGCGCAATGTCTTACAAAGTTCCAATACTTTGAAATCAACTTAATATCCGATGAATAATGTGTTTACAACCGTATACAGAGGTTATAACGCGCCAGGGACTGTTCTCAGTAGGAGCTAGACTCTTGACTCTGAACTTTGAGAACCGGTATTCAATCCTCAACAAGATTCTTCAGAATGTTAAAAACAATAGAGGTTTCCATTCCCATTTCAGATGTATTTTGGCGCAACCTTCTCCCTGAGATTAGTTAAAAAAATCACCTATAATTATTATACCGAAACTATTGCGTATAAATATAAAAAACATTACGTACTAGAAATATAGCTAATACCAGCCCAGTCCCCCACCTACATCGGTGGCCGCGTAGTCTAAGGTGCTACTCTCGCACTAGACTAGACTGCTGATGACGGGAAGATCGGGGTTCAAATTTCGGTCTGTTGTAGGCAGGTTTTCCCAAAACTATTTTCCACTTATCCTTCACGTAAATGTGGCTGCACTTCCTATAAATATAACCTTCCTCATATCTAAAGCCATTAGTGTAATTAATAATAATGTTAGTAAGAAAGTAAAATATTATCAATTTAGACCTTACAAACACAATACGTTTAACTTTTCTTAAAGTTCCTTCCTTCTAGAATCCTACTATAGGTATTGGAAACATGCATACCCTTTTACCATTATATCGTCACCGATTTGATTTGGGAATGCTTTTAAAATCTTGTCAAATGGAGTATGGGAGATTGACATTAAATACACTGTCATGAACTTAAGAAATGTGCTTCGGAATGAAGAGTTGGGTGAACAAAAGCTTGCTTTCACTTCTACTTTGGAGAGTAGTTTAATATTGGGCAGGGAAAAAACCTGCACGATGTGACCACCAGAGTGTTTACTTGAGTTAAAAGACGTGTTTAGTAAGTGTATCCATTTTTGAGGCTGTTCAGTAGGAAGAGAAGCCTTATTGGTCAGGGGTCTATTATTTTATTATAAGACATAAGTGAAACCATGCCCAAGCTTGCAATAGTCATTTTTATTTTAAAAAATAAGAAGCTTAACATTTATCGAAATCCTCCTCTAAATTTGTTTATTAATACTATATATATATTTATATTGGCCGATAACGTAGTTTCTCGTAACTCACTATCATTGACCTTGTAAATGTAGTTTTATTCCACCGCTCACTAAACGTTATTATATCACACGGTGGCGTTTGTGAGAAAACATGTGTCTGAAGTAGAACAATTCAAGCCATAGTATCAAATTTGGAGGCAGAGGTGACTTTTTGTGGGCTATAGACGATTTGTCGAAAGTGTTGACACGATGAGGTGGCGGCGCCGCGCCCCCCGCCCTAGAAAGACGCCCGTCGTACGCAGGCCGTCGTTGTGCGGTTGTCATTGGGTTTTGGGCTGTACCATGGTGCACACTAAAGGACGCCCCTATCAACCGTTAGGGGAAACGTCGGCGGCCACCATGAGGCTTCGCTTCGACGCCGTGCGGCCTGCTACGACAAGGAACAGGTGAGTCCAGACTTTGTTGAAATACAGTTCAACTTCCATGGAGAGGGTCTGTCAACCAGAAAACCTACTAGATCTGTTTTCACGTATTCATGCATAAGATCATATGATCTGCAGCTGTCACCTTTATTATTATTATTATTATTAGCACCGTGTCTTACTACCCGTTAGGGTTATACGCACTTACGCTGATGTGTAATAGTAGGGTGATTGTGAGATGAAATGGAGGACCAACAGCTTAACGTGGAATCCGAACCACGGTGGAGGCCTTGCGTTCCCCACATTCACAAGCTGTGATTAATACACGTCTTGTCAGAGGTGAAGGAAGGGTTTGGCAATCAGATAAATTTGTGCCGGGACCAAGGATTGAACCCCGGACCCCCAGCACAGAAGTCTAACAACTTACCCCTAGACCGCCAGGTCACCGTCACCTTTGTTGATCATATAAAATAGTAATAACAATATAGTGAAATTTTGGCAGAGGAAATTTATTTGCATTTCATAAAAGGCCCCTCCTTATAAAAATTTGACTACAGGCCTTCCATAACAGGAAGGCTCTACTACCAGGGTCTCAAACTAGGCTTATTTTGCGTGCACAGTTTAACGTGTTGCTCTCCTTGGTTTGAAAACCCTATGGGGGGGGCGGGGGGAAGTTAGGTTCAAGGAGCAGATATAAATCGGAGCTCTTGTCCCACAGCTCTGTTATAGCCGTACTTCGGAGGTTAAGTGAGCCACCACTTGATAGGAGGGCGGGGTTCAATAGTATAGTATTACATTCCAATTTTCATATACATATCCTTGTTAGAAAATACCAACTTTTTTGTATTCAAAACTGATCCCATTTTACTCTATTATTAGTGTTATTGAAAAAGCGTATCACATGACCTAGCGCTATGAATACGTGAAAGTAAATTTAGTAGCTTTTCTGGCCTCGTGTTGGACTAGACTGCCGAATACGTGAATATTGGGGTTCGATGCCAGTTGGGTGCACTGAGGGGGGTTTTTCCTCAATGGTTTTTAACTCTCCTTCCACGCAAATGCGGGTGCACCTCCTCTCAAACCTACCTAATCCCTAAACACGTAGTATAATTAGTGCATAGGCATACAGCCCAAATGGGTAGTAAAAAGTGATGTTAAAAAAAAGCTTTTCTGGCTGTAAGAGATAGCCCTTTCTTTGAAATTGTACTGTACACACTACTGCCACTTTGTGCATCATTTATATAACTAATGAACTACCAGTATTGGTGGTCGCATGGTACAAGGAACCGATGACGGTTAGGTTGGGGTTCGAATTCCAGCCAAGTGAACTTAGGGTGGATTTTCTAAATGATTTCCCCCATCCTGACTTTACGCAAATGCGGATGCATTTCCTCTTAAATTCTTACTTCTTCTCCCCGCGCCTCTCTTCCCTATTGGTTTGAAGTTTAAACTCTCGGATATCCCGGATTGTCGTGAAAACGGAGAACAATAGTAGCAAGTGGTCTCTCACTTCATTAAACTGATAACAAGACTCTCAGTCAGAAAGGGTTGTTACCACTCTATTACCGTCACCTGCACTTGTTTCATAGAAGAAACATACATGATTAGTTATTACTTTATTCTCACGCGTCCCCAATATTCGCATCGGTGTTCACGCTGTCTACAGTGCTGGGGACCCTCTCCGGTCTAACGCGATACTCTCGCAGTAGACTAGACTGCCGATGACGGGTAAGTTCTAATCTTGCTCGGGTGTAGGGAGGGTGGTATTTACAAAATGGTTTTCCTCTCTAATTCCACGCAAATATGAGTAATTTTCTTATAAATTTAGCCTCCCTAATCCCTAAAACCATTAGCCTAGTTAGCACATAGGAGTATAACCCAAACAGGTAGTAAGATGCGGTGCAAAAAAAAAAAAAATTGCCGGCCTTGCTACTTGATTGCTTGTAACTGGTAAGTTGAGCTTCGAATTTCGACCGGGTGTATTTTTTTGGTTTGCTTGTTTTCTACGTGAGATTTTCTCCTCTCTTCACGATAGTTTGGGTGTAATTCCTTTAAACTACCCTTCTTGTCCCTAATCATTAGATTACGCTTTTAGTTAGCCTTGTGGCTTTAGATTGGATTGCTGGAGACGGGAATATCGGCATTAGAATCCCTGTCGGGTGTGCTTAGGGTGTTTCTTTTTATATCTGGGTTCCCACTCTTCCTCCACGCCAATCAGGGTACATATCCTCTCAATTCATTCTTTTAAATTCCTTCCCAAAGAGTATAAATATGCGGATAGCTGTTCTAACGGGCAGTAAGACGTGAAGTAAAAAAAAAAGTATTTTGTTAAAATGTATGAACTCAAAATTTTCCTCTTTGTAATGTTTCCTCGTATTCCTATTATAGTCTATTTTTATAGAAAGAGTATTTTTTTAAATACGAACTTTTTAGTCAAAATTGATAACATTTTACAATATTAATTGTGCTATTTTATCGGTTTTGATAGCAACTTTCAAAAGTGACAGCTGCAGATAAAATAACTTGACGTATTAATACGTGAAAGTAGATTTAGTCATTTGTCTAGCTGTCCGATAAAGCCCTTTATATTAAAATTGGACTGTAAAAATCTTATAAATCGTCTTCATTACTTGATCATCTTTAAAGACCAAAGCTCTATGAACGAATCTTTAAAACTATTCTAGCGCTATTACCAATGATACTGCTGAATACTAATAATAGCAGGTTTTAACGAGCTTAGTTTACGCGCAGTCGAGCATGAAGCAACTACTCACGTTACTATATTGTGTGGGTAAATAATTATTTGAAACATTGCTCTATCCTAATGGCTCCTAGAGCGAGGCCGAGACGAAGCGTTAAACTTATACCTATAGCACGTTCACTGAAGCTTGGCCTTTTATCGCAGTGGGAAATAATTTTGACAAAACAACTTCAGAATTTTCGCCTCGCAAAATATGTCTTGTCACATTAACAAATAGTTTGATTTGATTTTAATCATTATTATTATTATTAGCACCGCGTCTTACTACCCGTTCGGGTTATACGCACGTACGCTAATGTGTAATGGTAGGGTGATTGTGAGATGAAATGAAGGACCTACAGTTTAACGTGGAATCCGAACCACGGTAGAGGCCTGGCATTCCTCACATTCACAAGATGTCTTGTCAGAGGTGAAGGAAGGGTTTGGTAATCAGAAAATCTTTGCCGGGACCGAGGATTGAACCCCGGCCGCCAGCACAGAAGTCTGACACCTTACCCCTAGACCGCCAGGTCACCGACTTGATTTTAATCATAATAATTACTGTCCACGAGCTTAAGGCATTATACAAGTCAAGCAGAAATTCATAAACAACAAATACCTAGTGGGCTTATAACGTTACTGGGAGTTAACAGGGTGTCTACAATCCGGGAAAATCATGGAAAACGGGAATTAGCCGGGAATTTGAAGTGATCGGGGGAAAACGGGAACAAGTCGGGAATTTGGTAAATTACAATTAAAAATCTGGGAAAATGTTGTGTTACTCAAAAAATGAAATACAATAATCCTTAAATTATAATGTGATTCAAACAGTCATTTTTTGTTTGTAGCTGTGTAATACATCTTTAATTCCTAGTAAACAATGTTAATACAAATTAAAAAAACAACATTTATTTAAATTTTAAAACTCACTATTATTCATAAAAAAATATATAGAAAAATGAGGGGGGAGGGGGAGGGCGAGTTAGAAGTATGTTACATATATTTTAGTCAGGAGTTTTAGGAAATAATCAGGGGAAATCAGGGAAAAGGTCAGGGATTTCACTGGCCAAGTTCAGTAGACACCATGGTGTAGCAATCCGTCAATTTGAGTACAAACAATGATGGAGACGAATATAAATGAACATACATTTTGTATTATGCCCCTCCTATTAATAATTAAATCATTGTATTAAAAAATATCTATTATAATTTCCTATAGTAGCTAACTTTCGTTTAGAGGGAATTAGGTCTTGGTGATCAACCGAAAAATGTGTATTTTTGGAATTTTTTCAAAATGTAAAAGGTCAACTTTTAAACAATGTTTACAAGTTTATTGATGTATAAGATCATAGAAAATATTTGTGTACCTATTGTTAAAGGTAATGTCAATATTTAACCTAATCTCAATATATGATTGGCAAATTCTCAACTACATAGGAAACCCCCGCTCCCACCCCTCCCAACATCATAGCTCACTCGGTAGCTAGTCTGATTACTGAACTACGGGTCCCTAGTTTGATTCCCAGCATAGTGGACGCAAGGACTAACGGCCACTTACACTGTCGGACTTAGTACGCCTCAAGTGCGCACTATACTAAATAGAGGACAAGTATTTAGTATAGCACTGCACTTGAAACTGGCCCTAACTGTTAAACTCGTTTAGTTTGGCTACCAGTGACGGGGAGGTAAGGGTTCGGATCCCATCCGGGTGCTTTGTAGGATGGTATTACATAAATAGTTTCCCCCTCTTCCTCCTGTAAAGGGCCGGTAAATTTTCATTAAATTTTACTCTTTTCATTCCTACCTCATTATTGCAATTAAAACGTGCACAGACAGGACGGGTAGTAAGATGCAGAGAAAAAGAAAATTTCGGCAAAATTTATCATTGGTGAGATCGCGGCTTCGCTTTTAACACTGATGAATTTATGGCTAGGGTAATGGGTGTTGTGTCTATTCTAGAATTAAGTTAGTTTATAAGTTGAGCGCTAATTTAATCAATTGATCCAGACAGTTTACTTTAAAAACCACAAATTACTTAAAAATATATTTTTAAAATTCTTTTTCAAATTTATTACACACAGTTTTGAGTAACTCTGAACTTTCAGGAAATGCCATGTAGTTAGCGGGAACTAACTATACCCACCCTTTCCTCTACGTTCCTATTATGTTTTACAACCTGAAGGGAATGGGCAGTTACATCGTTAATTGTATATATTTTAACGGTTATATAAAATAAATATAATTTTACGAGCTAGTGCAGATTATTTAAGTCTATACGTTTTCATACACGAGCTAGCTAATTACTATAACTATCATCTGTAAGCACGTGGACTAAGGCTCTGAAATAGTATTGTCTGGATTTGCTGATTACTGTGTGGTTGGGGTTCAAATTATGGTCAAATAATTTTTTTCCCTAAATAGTTTTCCACTACTCCCCGCAACTTGTAACTAAATGTAGGTGATAGCCCAGTCAGGTAGTAAGATGTGGTGCAAAACAAACAAACAAACAAACAAACAAACAAAAAACTACTTTATTTATTGTGTAGTTAATGTGAAAAGGGGAGGGTAAAATCACAAATATAGAAAACTACCCCCATTGCACTCGATTGAAATTTGAACCTCGTCCCCGTAAATCCACTCTATACTCTATATGCCTTACCAGATTGCCAAACCCTTCCTTCACCTCTGACAAGACGTGTATTAATCACAACTTGTGAAATTGTGGAACGCCAGGCCTCCACCGTGGTTCGGATCCCACGTTAAACTGTAGGTCCTCCATTTCATCTCACAATCACCCTACCATTACACATTAGCGTAAGTGCGTACAACCCGAACGGCTAGTAAGACGTGGTGCTAATAATAATATTAATAATAATAATAATAATAATCTATACGCCTTAAACCATGTGAACTCAGGTGCTAGCTATTGCCGTGTCAAGTGATTCTCATCCTATAATGATTTTGAGCCACATAATGTGGAAAATGTATTTTAAGGAAGTGCACCAGCATTAGCCTGATAAGGATGTTAAAACAAGTGGTTGAATGCTATTACGACTTTTTAACATGGGTGAGTCAGCCCTGAGTTACATCATTTGTAATTATTAACCTTCACTCAGATTATCGTTTGTATCTTTTAAACTTGTCACGGTAACATTGGGAGATGCATTTTTACAACCGAAGATATCTAAGGAACAGTGGGAGATTCATCTTTACAACCGAAGATATCTCAGGAACTGTGGGAGATTCATATTTACAACCGAATATATCTCAGGAACAGTGGGAGATTCATCTTTACAACCGAAGATATCTCAGGAACAGTGGGAGATTCATATTTACAACCGAAGATATCTCAGGAACAGTGGGAGATTCATCTTTACAACCGAAGATATCTCAGGAACAGTGGGAGATTCATCTTTACAACCGAAGATATCTCAGGAACAGTGGGAGATTCATCTTTACAACCGAAGATATCTCAGGAACAGTGGGAGATTCATCTTTACAACCGAAGATATCTCAGGAACAGTGGGAGATTCATCTTTACAACCGAAGATATCTCAGGAACAGTGGGAGATTCATCTTTACAACCGAAGATATCTCAGGAACAGTGGGAGATTCATCTTTACAACCGAAGATATCTCAGGAACAGTGGGAGATTCATCTTTACAACCGAAGATATCTCAGGAACAGTGGGAGATTCATCTTTACAACCGAAGATATCTCAGGAACAGTGGGAGATTCATCTTTACAACCGAAGATATCTCAGGAACAGTGGGAGATTCATCTTTACAACCGAAGATATCTCAGGAACAGTGGGAGATTCATCTTTACAACCGAAGATATCTCAGGAACAGTGGGAGATTCATCTTTACAACCGAAGATATCTCAGGAACAGTGGGAGATTCATCTTTACAACCGAAGATATCTCAGGAACAGTGGGAGATTCATCTTTACAACCGAAGATATCTCAGGAACAGTGGGAGATTCATCTTTACAACCGAAGATATCTCAGGAACAGTGGGAGATTCATCTTTACAACCGAAGATATCTCAGGAACAGTGGGAGATTCATCTTTACAACCGAAGATATCTCAGGAACAGTGGGAGATTCATCTTTACAACCGAAGATATCTCAGGAACAGTGGGAGATTCATCTTTACAACCGAAGATATCTCAGGAACAGTGGGAGATTCATCTTTACAACCGAAGATATCTCAGGAACAGTGGGAGATTCATCTTTACAACCGAAGATATCTCAGGAACAGTGGGAGATTCATCTTTACAACCGAAGATATCTCAGGAACAGTGGGAGATTCATCTTTACAACCGAAGATATCTCAGGAACTGTGGGAGATTCATATTTACAACCGAAGATATCTCAGGAACGGTGGGAGGTTCATATTTACAACCGAAGATATCTCAGGAACAGTGGGAGAATCATATTTACAACCGAAGATATCTCAGGAACGGTGGGAGGTTCATATTTACGACCGAAGATATCTCAGGAACGGTGGGAGGTTCATATTTACAACCGAAGATATCTCAGGAACAGTGGGAGAATCATATTTACAACCAAAGATATCTCAGGAACGGTGGGAGGTTCATATTTACAACCGAAGATATCTCAGGAACGGTGGGAGGTGCATCTGTACAGCCAGAAACATTGACTTTGTGTAGAGTTTGTTTGTACATGGACTGTTGTATGTAAATTATGTTAAACAGACAAATAGCCTCAAGTTCGATTGCCATAAAACCTTGATAGCAATAAGCCTACTGATAACAGATAGTAACGTGTATAGTGCGAGAGATTTGGGACTTAAATATAGGCACATCTATCTATATATGAGAACTTTTTAATGTGTGTGCATGCATATTACTTGATACACGTACGAACTATTCACAACTCACTCTAGATATTTTTGTTTACCGATTCACTCCGACTCCACAACCCTGGTTTTTAACACATAAAAACATACAAAAAAATAGTACAATGCACCGCAAACAATTTCTCTTTCTTTAATCTTAAAATAGAAACCATTAAAAATGGTAAAATTTGTTAAACTAAATAATACACACTGTCGCGGAAACACTCCACCAAATAGCATAAATGTAATAATATACATGGTTACAGAAACATTGAGAAAATAGGTGCATAAACGAGCATAATGATCAATTTCGTATTTCTAAATACACCATAAAAATGTATATATGTTTTCTTATAGCTCAGAAACTATTGGTTTTATAAAAATATATTCTAGATTAAAATACTTTTAATTTTAACAGTACTGCAACTTGACAATGAAGGTATTTCGTATCTCAAATAGTTACAGAGATATGAACAAAATTGGAAATTTTTGTTTATGTATAGGCCTACTACTTTAAGAGTAATTTTAATTGAAAAATGTTATTTTTTGTAATGTTAAACCGTGCCTATATAAATAAAATCAATCAAAATCGTTAGAGTGGATTTTGATAAAAATCGATTTGATCTATATTTGCCCTTAAGTAGACTACCCTTAATTTTAGGGTTGACTATCTCTAATTCCAAAAAACTCCTTGGGGGGAACCTTATTAAACCCCTAGATATCAAGTTTCAGCCAGAGCTGTAGAATGGTTTTAGCTCTAGTTTGAGATGTAGAGAGACAGATAGAAAAGACATGCAAACAGATGGCATAGCAAAAATCACTTTTTCGGTTTCAAGGGGCCATAAATCTTTGACATCTATTAAAATATCGAGTTAGATTTTTTTTATGGTCACAATATTTCTCTCTTCGGGCGAGGGGCTGGGAGAAAGTACAGATTGAGACATTAAATCACACTGCACGTTATTTTACAGCTATTTTTTTTGTACAGACTTTGTGGCCACCCTATATATTGTATAAGTAATAGGTTCTAAGTGCCACATCCTCCAACCCAGCCCCTTTTTCTAATTAGTAGGCTCCTTGCCGCCACTGCAGAAAATTTCTCGATTGAAATTGTACTCGAAAAATGTTCATCTCTACTCCCAGGTCATTTTCAAGAATGCAAACTACTATACCAGGGATGAAAAATCATGTATACGCGTGCCACCTTGTGGCTCGTGAACATGATTTGCATGGATCACCAACCCAGGAAAATAAACATAAAATACAACTTTTGCCAACGTCGTAAATTTTTTTGAAATCGACAACATTTCTACAGCCCTGAAGGTGTTACTATAAAAGTTTTTATTTAAGTTATTTGAATTGATAGCGTCTAAAAACCTTCTTCGGTGAACGAATGAGGGCGCTACTCTACAATAGAATATACTGCTGATAATGAGGATAGCTTTATTCGATCCCGGTCGGGTGTATGAAGAATGTTTTTTCCTAAATGGTTTTCCACTCTCTCACAAGGAAAATGTGGTACACTTCCTCTAAATTCAATCTTCCTCGTCCCTAACCCATTATAGTATATAAGCTTACAACCCGGATAGAAAGTAAGAGGCGGTGCTAAAATAAGATAGTCTAAAACACTAATTTGACAAGTTTTATAAATAAATTATACTTCTTAAATATTTACGTGTTATTAAATTATTTACAATTTGATTTGAGTTATTCATTACATTTCATAATAAGCCTAGTCAACAAGTTTGGATTTTTAAATATTCATAAAAAAAATCCGCCATCCTTGCACTATATACCAACCTTGTTAAGAAAAAGAGTATTTATCTTCTTTGATTGTGGGACCAAGTGGATGCGTGGGACAGTCCGTGACAGGGTGCACCAGGCACTAAGGCACCCTTCCCCTTTTTTCTCTCTGCAGTCAAACCTCGACCATATGTCTCGACACCCTTCTCAAAACTAACCAACCCCCACTTCTCTTCGATTGGGAATAGTTAGGGATATCCGCATATTTACATTAATGAGTAGAGATGAGAAAGGTAGAATTTAAAGGATGTTTACCCACATTTGCGTGATTGAAGAGAGAGTGCAACCATTTAGAAAAAACTTATTATACTCTGCCAGGATTCAAACCCTGACCTTCACGTTGCCAGCATATTCCATAAGATGAGAGTGACACCTTTGTCTGCGTGTACATCAGTGCGGGTGAGACCAATTTATCGAAAGGAAGGAGCGCCTTAAGGTGGCAAATACTGGTACTAAAGCGCATAAGAGAAATTACAAAGATATAAAATAGGATCCGCCCACGTAATATTTTGCTCACATTGAAGACTAAAGTAGGATTTTGGTAGGAAGGACCTTTTGAAAAATATAACAAATTATTTTGTGCTCAACAATGATAACATTTTCTTTATTATTAATACTATTTTATAGGTGTTGATTTTTTCTATCAAAGATACATCTGCAAATCACCTGACTTGACGTTCGTGAAATAAGGTACATCTAGTAACTTTTCGAGCATTCAGATAAGGCTCTACCTATGAAAATTGGTGCACTGGATAATTTAACGTGTAGCTCAACACCAAATGTGCAGTTTTAAATCCAATTTTGTGCAGTTATAAAAAAAAGGAACAAGGATAAAGATAATGTATTGAGCTCAGTGGGTAACATCTTTTTATATTAAAATTATAGCTTAGTATTCGCAGTTCTTGACATTTTTGGGTTAAAACTTTGTACCTTGAAATTTTCCCTCAGTAAAATTGTGTAGTTCTCAAACCAATTTTGTATTGTTCTAAAACTGTAGATATTTTACTGTACACTATAATTTTCATAGGTAAACCTTTATCTTACAGTTATACTCCATCCACGGTAGGAAAGGTGGGGAGTGACAGCTAGAAGGGTATTTATTGCAAACATTGGCTGAAAGTCACTAAAGTCAACCAATTTGGAAATTATTATTATTTTCTTACTAATATTATATTACAAATAATTATATACGAATAGTTTGACCATTATCTAATTTCAGCCAATGTTTACAACAAAAAAACCTTCTGCTAGCTGTCACCACCTTTCCTACCGTAGATAAAATACAGTCTAGTCCCGATTAACGGATCCAAACAGGACCGATAGGTGGTTGGATAACCACAATGTCAGATAATACGGAAACAGGACCAGGGGCTAGGAATAAACAAATCAAATTTCAATGAAAGTGCAGAATAGATACGAAATAAATATTAGTTATTACTCCAAAGTGTAAATTATGCAATAAATTACAAAACGATTATTTAATTCATGTAAACAGAACAAAGTATTTTAAATAAATTAAATGCGACTTTTAATATAATGCAAATGCAAATGTCACTATTTGAAAGAGAAAAAAATGGATGATTGAAGTTTATTTCCTAGCTTAGCTTCTCTTCTTTGCGGCGAGGTCACGACAATAGCACATGATAAAATATGTCGAATAAACGGAATATCAGATAATTAGCTATCGGATAATCGGGACTCTATTGAATGGATCTACTTTCACGAATTCGTGCTTTAGTTCACGTGTCACGTTGTCACTTTTTATAAATACCATCAAAACCTATCAAATAATAATAATACACTGGTGAAATGGTATTAATTTTGGCAGCAAAGAAATAGGTTTGTATTTTCTGAGTTCTCGTCTCAGGAGCCGATGTTCGTGGCTTCAAACTCAGCCGGGGTCTACAGATTTTTCTTGAGCGGTAAAAAAACCCGTAGCACAACTTCTTTTGGAGCGGAAGTAAAGCCATTGGTCCTATGTCACTTGTGACACCGTGGAGAGTATGTGAAAATAGTCAAAATACCTCTCTTGGCAAAATAAGTAGACATTTTTGGTCTCACTCATAGAAATTCTCTGTGATGACATAATCAGTCGGTTCAGAGAGTTTACGTTAAATACCTCAATTAATAATAATATTATTCATTTTTTGCTACCTGTTGAGGCTATACGCATATGTACAACTACGCTAGTGAGCTAGGGATGAGTAAGGATTACTTTAGACTAAGTGTACTTGCATTTGCCTGAAGGGATAGTAGAAAACCATCAAAATCAAATGGGAAAAAACCACCTTCAGCACATCTGACTGGGACACGAACCCGATACCCCTGTCATCGGTAGTTTAATCTAATACGAGAGTAACGCCTTAGCTAATGCGGCAACCGAAGCAGATAATACATCTTTTGAAATCCCTTGTTCAGTGTGCTG
This sequence comes from Timema poppense, assembly GCA_902141375.1. NCBI lineage: Eukaryota > Metazoa > Arthropoda > Insecta > Phasmatodea > Timematidae > Timema > Timema poppense. The sequence continues at coordinate 34,748 of CABFOV010000989.1, forward strand.
TGGGTTGAAAAAAAGATTGAAAATCCCTGGTTTATGGAATAGAAAACTGTTGATATATATATTCAACTTCTTTTTGGGTTGAACCACATTTTAAAATAATAAACCTCTAATTAAATATTGCAAAACCGCTGAACGTCCATTCTAGAGTTTCAATGGTACTGAAGACGATCCCCTTAAGATGATCACTATTAATGAAAACTGCTCGCGGCTCTGATTATTTTTTTATTTAAATCTTTCGCCGCCGCTTCATTTAGTAGTGTGATTACAGCCCCGGCTTTATGTGCTCCTAATTAATGTTTACCATTCTTAGTTGTTGTATTATTTCATAAAGAACTCTGTTGCTTCCCTTCACTTAATGAGAAGCATTCAAGTGTTTTCAAGACACTGAATAAATACGTCTTCATATTAATCCTCTTCTTGTTTCAAAAGCTTCTTAGAATGTTTTTGTTTTATCAACATAGGGGGTCCTCAGAGTATTCAGAATCTGATTAAGACTGTGCCTACCCCTTTTGAACTATTGATAATTTATATTAGAAAAACCCGCCTCGGTGGCGTAGTTGGCTAACGCACTAGTCATGTTGAGCTCGACTGCTGAGGACGGGGAGATCGAGGCTCGAATCTCGATCGGGTGAACTGGGGGAGGGATTCCTAAATGGTTTTCCACTCTCCCTCCGCGCAAATTCGGGTTCACTTCCTCTAATTCAACCTTCCCAATTCATAATCCATTAGAGTAATTAGTACTTAAAGCGTATAACCCGACCGGGTAGTAAGATGCGGTGCTAAATAATAATAATATATTAGAAAACTGCAATAATTTTTGGCTAACAGCTAATAATTCCTAAACTAAACATATTTGGAGAACTTTTAAAAATATATTATTATTGATGTTTAAAGAGTTTGATATTTTTAAAAGTTTTAATGAATGCAGTATTGTGCTTTAGGGATAGGATGGCACGTTTATAAAATAGGCCCTAGCCCAAATTTATAATTTGCAATCAAAAAAATCTGAAATTCTTTTTTTTAGCACCGAATTTTACTAACCGTTCGGGTTATACGCTTATGTACTAATTACTCTAATGGTATCAGGGATTAGAAAGGTTATACTTTATATTTAGAGGGAGTGTTCCCGCATCTGCGAGAAGGGGAAGTAAAAACCACTCGTAGTACACCCGACCGAGATTCAAATCTTGATCTCCTTGTCATTGGCAGTCTAGTCTACCGCGAGAATAGCGTGTTAGACCATGCGGCCACCGAAGTGGGTGTAAAACATATTAAAAGTGTAGCGTCATATAAACGATCTGTCACATTGACATCTGCAGAACTTATTTGGACATAGTAATATATTATTTATTTTTTTACTCCACATCTTAGTCCGGATTGTACTCGAGTTTTTACTTATAATGTAGGACCATATTGTAATTTGTGCAGATAAGAATATTAATCACGTTTAACTTGGAATGGAATGGGTGAAAAAGCTAATGCTTTTGCAGTTTTTATGGCAAAATATATTTTTTGCCTAAATAAATAAAATATTGTTCCTGTACAAACATAGAATTTAATTTTCTTCGCATGATGACCTTAAAATTTCTTGAATATATGCCAAGAGACTCCTGGAATGTAATGGAAACTTTTTCTCTTCATTTAAAAAGTTTCTCATCTAATGCTGCTATGGCCATGATACATATTTCAGAACTGTTGATATCACCATGGGAAGAAAATTAAATTCTATGTTTGTACTAGATCAATATTTTATTTTACTTTATATATATATATAAAATTTCCATAAAAACTGCAAAAACACGGGCCTTACCTAGCGTCCCATTCTATCCCACCTTAAAGGTAAACGGAGTGTAAATAAACTATATCTTAACTAAAGGACAAACCAATACAAACCTGTTAAAATTTTAAACTTAGTTTAATTAATTCCTATCAATCTACTCGTTGACTGTAACTTTGAATTATTCCCTTCCCCGTTGATGAGTGATGGTGGGACGAGAATGGAGAGGGACAATCAATTGTACTTCCAAGCCACCCAGTTCCCCCTCTCGACACCTGCTCTACAACCAGTGAGGATATCTGTGGGGCGGTTCTCACGACAGCCGCATGATGCTGAGTGTGGGTCCATGGGAACCGGATGTCACGCCAGCTACTCTGTACGGGACGCTGACAAGTATGTGACAGCGCCACTTTGGTGGATTGGCGCGGTATTAATATGTCTCGAGGAGGATAACTTAATCCTTCCCTACTTCACTCATGTTAAGGTGTGCGCCCAGGAGGGAGGTTTTGGGTGTTGTAATCCTCCATCCTCGTTCGATCCAAAATTAAATGTTAAAATAGCATTCATAGAGATATTTGAGTTACTCCAGATATGTACTCAATGATTTAATGGAGCGTGCGCGACGTCTAGAATATAATATATCACATTAATGTTTTGTGTTCTGTCTTACGACAGGTACATTTGATTTGTCAGTGAACTTAGTCCGTCAATGAGTCTTGTCTTCTGCCTCCTTGAACTTTCATAAGTTTCCTCTTTCCTTCAAGTCATCTAATATTTGAATCCCCCTCCTTCCTAAGCTCTCATTTCCCTCAACCTTCCCGTCTCTGATGTCGTGCAGAAGTCAAATCCTCTTGAAGATGTTTCCGATCCAGTTTGCTTCGTACAGAAGAATAACATCCAAAATGGTTCTCTTCTCAGCCACTCTTCTTAGGGCGTCTTCATCTGCCACCCTGTCTTTCCACCTAATCTGCTCTTGTCTTCTCAAACACCACATTTTAAAGTCCTCCAAGTATTTATTTTACATTTTCCTAAAAGTTCGAGTTTTTGCTCTATACAGTGCGATGCTCCAAATGTAGTATTTAATCAGTTTCTTACTCAGTTCCAAACTCAACTTGCCGGTCAATAGTAATCTCTTTTTGTTGAAAGTTTCCTTGGACATGGCGATCCTCGACCTAATTTCTTTAGTGCATCAGGCATCCTTTGTCAGCAGAATTCCGACGTACTTGAACTTGACTTCTCAATGTTGATTTTCATACAATATCTTATATCTCACTCCACCAGCTGGTCCATAATTTCCTGCAACTATTATATTTTACTATATATAATTACTATATTACTACATTACTACATTACTACATTATACATTACTATATATATATATATATATATATATATATATAGTAACACATGGCTAAATGTAATAGACGAATGTTTGAAGGAAAAAAAAAGAGAAACACAAAGCGTTTTAAGAATAAAATAGCATATATGACTCGGTGTTTGGATGTTGTTGAAGCGAGGGGAGTATACAAAGATGGGAAGTGTGGCGAAAGTTAGCGAAGATGGATTAAGTACGGAGTTGTTTTTAAGCTACATGCACAGTTCCTTGCCTACCTCATAAGGGAATAGTGGGATTAGGTAGGTTCTGTATATAAAAACAATCAATTTAGTACAGTACTAGGCCCCCTATAGTAAGCATTTTTTATTTTATCTTGAAATCTTCTAGTTTAAATTGATTTTATTCAATTTTAAAATATTATTTTATAGCGAACATAGTCCCTCAATATTTTATTTCACTGGCTAGGTAAATGGTTCGGTACACTACACAAATTTTCTCGCTCCTTTGCCTAACGATGGATATATTATTCAAAACTAGGAAAATATTTAATAGGCCTACATTGTTGCAGAAACACCCCACCAAAGAGCATATATGAAATTGTATACACTGTTACAGAAACATGGAGGAAAAGTAACATCTTTGTTCACCAATGAACATAACAATCAATCTCCTAGATCTCAATTCAAAAAATATATTTTTCAATATCTCGGAAATTATTGGCCTTATAAAAATATATACATATTTTTAAAATAAAGGAATATATATAAATAATATATCAAATATATATTTTTATAAAGCCAATAGTTTCTCAATATGTCTCTGTAACCATTTATACTATTTCATAGAAATTTATATACATTAATTTATTTTAGTTTTATAATAGTACTACAATTTTCAGTGATAAGTTACTTCGTATCTTAAATAGCTGGAGAAAGATGATCAAAATTGGAAATTTATGCAGAATTAAAGTACGCTCAGGGTAATTTTTACGATAAGATGAGATGCAACGTTTTGTTTACCATGTTAAACACTGCCTATCTACCCATTTTAATCAACATCGTTACAGCTAGTTCAGAAAAAAATGATGTTTTTCTCTTTAGACCCTTCAGTAAATTACCCTTAATTTTAGAGCTAGGCATCTAAGTCCAAAAAGATCTCGGGAGAGCCTTATACCAAGTACCAAGTACCAAGTTTTAGCCTGATCGGTAACATGGTTTGGGCTATAGGTCGAGATACAGCCAGCCAGCCAGCCAGACAGACAGACAGACGACATCGTAAAAATAACTTTTTCTGTTTCAGGGGGTCATGAAACGTCGACTTTCATCAAATTAGTTCGATTTTTTAATTATCACAATTTTTCTACCTAAGGGTTGCGAGAAAGCAAACACACTAGCTTGTACAACTACACAACATCTAGTTAAAAATCTGAATTTGTATAAGCATAACTTTTTTCACAATAAATTATTATTCTTAAAAATCATATTTATCGTATGTTTATGATTTATATATGAATCAATAATGTAGGAATTTAATTTAATATATTTCTAACACAAACATTTCTTTATAAACTACTACACGGACTTCAATAAAACTCATTGTTTCCATTCAAACTCGACTTTTAAAATGCCTATTTGTGCACCGTTAATATCATTACTAGTATTATTATTATTAGCACCGCGTCTTACTACTCGTTCGGGTTATACGCACTTTCGCCAATGTGTAATGGTAGGGTGATTGTGAGATGAAATGAAGGACCTACAGTTTAACGTGGAATCCGAACCACGGTGGAGGCCTGGCATTCCTCACATTCACAAGATGTCTTGTCAGAGGTGAAGGAAGGGTTTGGTAATCAGATAAATCTGTGCCGGGACCGAGGATTGAACCCCGTCCGCCAGCATAGAAGTCTGACACCTTACCCCTAGACCACCAGGTCACCACCATTACTAGTAAAAGTAACAGTAATAAGGTCCTTTTATGGTAACTACTTCAACGTTACGCATTTTCGTCATTTCTTTCTAATTTTTCCCTTCAAGTGTTGGGAGCTATACATTTATGAAAAAAAAACCTTAAAATAATTCACCAAGATTTGAACCCTGGCATTATTTTCACTGGCAAATCAGACAATATGAGACTGACGGATTTGTCTAACAGGTGTGCCTATCTTTCTAGTGGGTTGATTGAGAACTAAAGGGCCTACCAACTTTACCGGGAAAGCTATTTTCACATACTTTCCAAGGTTCTTTTACATGCCATAATTGACGTGGGACTGATGGTTTTACTTCCCCTCCGAAGGAAGTTGTGCTACGGATTTTTATTACTCAAGAAAATTCCGTTGACCGTGGCTGGGTCTAAACCCATGAACATCGGGTTCTGAGACCAGATCTTTACCCAAATATCACTGAGGTCAATTATTTATACTAGTAAAAAATTAAAATTTACTATACATAGGCCTAATTGCTTGGTATATGTATAAATGGCTATAAAATGTAAGCGAAATCGCTCTATTGAAATAACATTAATATAAAATCGAGTTTACAATGAAAATATTTTGTCTCGACCATATTATTTTATTTTAAAGAATAAGATATTTTATTTCAATGTAATTTTATAAACATAAATAGTATCGTACTAATGTGCGTTGGCAGTTTTTTAATATTTCCAATAATTTTTAATAGAACCAAATTTTAAAATAAAACTCATCTGCTGAATCGCGCCTTTAAATCAAAAGATAAATTTCAGAAGAAATTTCATGGCCCATTAGCATCTGGTCTTATATTCATTTATATTATGTATTTTCTAGCACCTCGTCTTAATGCCGGTTCAGGATATACCCATATGTACTAAATTACGCTAATGATCAAGGGATAAGGAAGGTTGGATTTAGAGGAAGTGTATTCTCATTTGCATGAAGGGAGAGTGGAAAACCAATTTGTAAAACCAGCCTCAGTACACCTGACCGGGATTTTAACACCGATCTCACTCTCATCGGCAGTATAGTCTAACACGAGAGTGACGTCTTAGTCCATGTGGCCAGTGAAGCAGGTGTTAAATATTTAAAATCCCCAGCAACATTGTCATATTTGTTTCGCCAATGATATGGAGTTCATGGTTTGGATCCCGGCCAAATGTACTGAGGGTGACTTTTCTTAAATAATTTCTCATTCCTCTTCCACGCTAATACGGATGCATTTAATCTAAAACTTTACCTTTCCCAACCACATTCCATTATTGTAATTAAATGCAGCTAGCCCAAACGGCGATAAAAAAAACCTATAGTTTGAATTAATTGAAAATATAAATACCAAATCTACCGACTCGCACCGGAAATTCGGCTCGGTGTCTTTTTATAACACGGCCGTACGGCCTAATTGTGCTTTTCCACGCAAGATAAACTTGTTTTAATCTAAAGTTAAGTCAACCGGTTCTCTCACACATAAATTAATGATGATACTTAATATTTATCTTGCATATTTAAACCGTTTTAAAGCGGGGTCACATACAGATACTAAACATTTCTTGACGGCTCATAAATATATCTTAATGATGTAAGAGTGATATATACGCTTTAGAATTTCAAGTTCAGCCAGTCTCTGTTAGTAACGCGTCTGTTTAAATATCTAAGAATCTTGAGTTCGATTCCCAGCATAGGTGAAATTGAGGCTTCCCGTTCACAGTGATGATTGATGAATTATTATTATTATTAGCACCGCGTCTTACTACCCGTTCGGGTTATACGCACTTACGCTAATGTGTAATGGTAGGGTGATTGTGAGATGAAATGGAGGACCTACAGCTTAACGTGGAATCCGAACCACGGTGGAGGCCTGGCATTCCTCACATTCACAAGATGTCTTGTCAGAGGTGAAGGAAGGGTTTGGTAATCAGATAAATCTTTGCCGGGACCGAGGATTGAACCCCGGCCGCCAGCATAGAAGTCTGACACCCTACCCCTAGACCACCAGGTCACCTACATTGATGAATTAATGGGTGGTGGACTGGGTGTTGTGTCTGTTCTAAAATCAAGTTAGTATTTAGGTCAAGCTCTGATATAACCATTCGGTTGAGAAAGTCATCCTTAACACCCCATACGTAAAAAATTAGTACCGACGTAGAAAAAATTGTTTATCTTTAAAAGCTCAATTTTGAATGAATGGAATCTGTCCAAAAATGATTTGAAATGCAATCGTTTAAAGTTGGGATACTACCCCCGGTGGTTTTTTTTAACCGCCTTGCACTGGTCGTCAAGGATATTCACATTTTTAAGGTAGTCTAGAGGAAATGTGCCTTCATTTACATGAAGTGAGTGTGGTAAACCATTTAGGAGATACTATACTTTTTTTAAACTTAAACCCGACCTAAATCTTATTCCAGGCCTCTCTGTCACTGACAAACCAAACCAGACGAGGGTGACGCTTTAATCCGCGTGTCCAGCGATTCGAGTTACCGGGACTCCATTCGTTTTAATAGCCATATAGAATTGAAACTAGGTTTGTGTACCCATCTTGGAATTAGTTCCGGAGATTTGGGATTGCAATACACTCCACGCTCCTGAAACGCCCCCTGCGGTCGCATCAGTCAACAGCGTGGACTGAAACAGAATCACAGGAATCATTGATTTACATCCTCTGTGTCTCGGATCTCTAGGGGGGACTCCATTAATATCCGTCCTATGCTCGAACGAAAGGGAGCAGTGATTGATGTCCCGAAAATGTCCCAATGTTCTTCCTTCCGATATTCTCTCGTTATTCCCCCTGCACGCTGGATGTTCGTTGTGGCGGCGGGTCGAACTCTCCGGGGCTATTTGCACTTGTGACTAATTCAAGGGGAATACGAGCCACCGGTATCAACATACACGACTGTGGTGGGATTGTCAAAGGGCTGAAGTAACCGTTCTCTGTGAAGTGTAAAGCACCTAAGGCTCGTGAAACACTACAACTGGTCAATACGCCCAACTTGATTTACCCACATTTTCCTCTCCGCCCTTTACAATCCATTTCATAATTTTGTTTATGCCATAGCTCTGTGTGATAGCTGGTTTCGTAATATTTTTTTTATAGGGTAAACAAAGTTTGGCCATTGACCTTAGTAATAATTCATGTTATCTTCTTTGATGGCCGAGTGGTCTCAGGCACTGCTCTCGTAGTAGACTATAATGCCGATAACGGGGATATCATTGTTCAATCTCAGTCGGATGTATTGAGAGTGATTTTTCCTAAACGGTTTCCCACTCTTTTTCCCCACGCAAATGGGGGTACACTTCTTCTAATTTCAACTTTGCTCATCCTTAGTCCATTAGAGTGTTTAGTACATAAGTGTATAGCCCAAATGGGTAGTAGGATGCGGTGCTAAAAAAAAATCATGTTTCATTAGTGACTTGAATATGTGCGTTTGATATTTAAGTTAGTCCATTTGGAACTTGAAATAATGTGCTGGCACTTGAATTAGTTTGTTCGGTACTTTAAATAGTGCTTTTGAAACTGAAAATTAGTAGGTTCGGCACTAGACTAGAAGCGTTTGAAATGTTATACAATGCATTTGATAGACCCTACTTGGATTAGAACATTTAGAAATTGAATATAAATTGAAAAATGTTAGAAAAAGTGTATGATTTTGTGTACCCGGGCAGAATGTTCTCCAAAAATGGAAGGATGGATGATGAAATTGACAAATAGGTGAATTCATCTCAGAGATTAGTTGGATGCATGTGAACTATTTCAAAGAATGAAGTAATATTGAAAGAGGTAAGATGGCAATATATAAACTTGTTAACGCCAACAGTGTTTTATGGATGTGAAGCGTGGGTCTGTCATGAGAAACACAAGAGCAAGGCGAATGCGGTTGGATTGAGATAATATCTAAGAAATTAATTTCGAAAAAATCGTATGGACAGAGTCAGTAAAGAATGGATGGTGAAGGAGTGGGGTCTGAAGGAGGATTTAATAGGACAATGTGAAAGGCATCTTACGTTGGTTTTAGCATGATTAGAGGATGAGTGTGGAGCGAATGATAAAGCAAATGTATGACGGTATAGTGTGTGAATCAAAAGCCATGTAAGACGTGGCAAAATGTTGTAGACCAATGTTTAAAAAAGAGTAACTTTAAGAGTTTTGAGAATAAAAGAGCATGTATGACTAGGTGTAAGGATGTTGTTGAAGCGAAGGGAGTACACAAGGATAAGGAGGTGTGGAGAAAGTCAGTGAGGATGGATTAAGTACAGAGTTGTTTTTTGAGCCTTGTAAAGTATTTTATCCATTGGTTGAAACTCGTAGAAAATATTTTTTGATTTACAAGTGCTTGTAATCTACAAATAGCTTTATCAAGCCAAACTGTAATCTTACGAGTACTTCTAATTTTTTGTTGTAAAAGTACACTTTAGCTTTATGAAACGTAATTTTATCAATTCTTACAATTAATAAGTTAATTCTCTTGTAAATTGTAGACTTGTAACCTTGTAGCCTTGCATGAAACAGGTCCTTGGTGGTCGGTTCTATGTTATATAGCACGTGTTTTTCTACGAAGACGCCTAGGTCGTGTTGTGATTCCCATCACGAAGAGCGGAGCGCATGCGCAGTTTGACTGCCTCACACAAGATAACACGAGTCGTTCGTGCAATTAAACGTGCTTCTCGTTTGGACTCGGGTGTGAATGTGTAATCATTTGGCTCAGGGACTTAAGGGGGAGAGGGGGCTATATGATTTTTTTTTTAAATTCACCATTTTAACATACAGTCTGTACTTGAACTTGAACATGCGTAACTTTCACCTCAAATCCGTCAAGTTTTAATTTGATAAATTCGCAATGTTGTAAACGTACGGTCAAAGCCTTGTGTCTAGCCAATCAGGAAGAAGTATTTTCGTATGGATATTTACAATTTCTAGAACTTTAAGATAAAAAGTCGTCGGTTATCTTTTAATACAAATTATTTAAGCCTAATATGTGAAAATTATACACGATAACGCAAGTAATTACTGCCAGCAGGTGTAATTCTATTAAATTAATAACTAAATCAATATATAATTGAATAATAGCAGTCAATAATTTAACTTAATACAAAATATGCCAGAATTTATATTTTGTAAAGTCATAGTAAAGTGTGGTATAAATACAAAGTTTGTACAAAGTAAGCACTTTATTTTCATTGTCATATAACGTTAAGTTATTTCTTTTAACCAAAGTGCTTACAGGCTGAAACAGACTCGAAATGGAGCAGGTAGCCTTGTTCGATTCACAGTTACCTATAGAACAAGCCCATAACCCGCTTCGGTGGCCGCACGGTCTAAGGCACTACTCTCACAATAGACTGGATTGCAGATGACGGGAAGATTGTGGTTCGATTCAGCTCGGATGTACTGAAAGTGAATTTTTCTAAATGATTTCTCACTCTCTCTACGCAAATGCCGTACACTACCTCTAAATTCAGCCTTATTCATTCCTAATTCAGTAGAGTAATTAGTACATAAGCGTACAGCCCGAATGGGTAGTAAGACAGTGCTAAACATTCTATATCAAATACTAAGTTTTTTAACTCGTCTTAATACTCGTCCGGGATATACACATTTAATGGAGGTAGTGGGGTGGGGGTTAAAAAGGTAGAGTTAGGAGTAAAGGTATGCATGGAAAAATAGTGGGAAACCATTTTAGTGAAACACACCTTCAATATCCAGCCGGGATTTGGACTCTGACCTTCTCGTCGTATGAAGACCACAGACTAGATGAGCTTGGAATTTAGAGCCGTATACATTGTCAAAATTCAACCATCAACCAATCCCCCATTTGACTTGAATTGCATTTTATTCGTATAGGCCTACTTGGAGATGGGCTGGCTCCGAGACTAGATTATAAATACGAGCCCTTGTCCACGTGCCCACCGTTGTGAGTTGTCTAAGTAGGTACAAAAGTAACCAACCCCAAGTATCAGGCGATTACGGGGGATATTTACTATATGCATACGAGTTTGTCCTATTGTTTAACTTATAAAAGAGATAGAATTTGTCCCATAGCAGTTAAGCTTACTGTCTTAGGTTGAGTGGGGTCACGGCCGCCAGGCGTAAGGTACTTGCCCGACGTACGGTGGCAGGGACGCGCTCTGAGCCCGCGCACGCTTCATATAAATTTGCATTAGACTGTCTTTGCCATCCCCCGGTACTAACAGGTCTCCGAAAATCCGGTCGGGGTGGCCCTGGGCAATGTGTCCGTACGGTGGAGTGCGGGCATAGCTAAGACCCCGACAGGTCATCTGTATGTGGGGAGCGGGGCTCCTGGACATGCACTAAGCGGTTGGTAGTGCGTACCAGCAAGGCGGGGATAGCTGGTCAGAACACCTCCACGAGGTCCCCGCTGGGCAACTCCGGGCGGTTAGTCTCGGAGAGAAGGCGATGAAGGGGCAGAAGGCCAAGTTGGGGCAGTAGGGAAGAAAAGTTGGGAAAGTAAGTGAAAAGAGGAGGCAACTGTCCGGAGGCTGAGTTTCTGACCCCCTCATGATTGGGCGATCACTAGGAGGGGCAACTCCTACCCTCATCCGGTCCCAGTGAGGGGGGGGGGGGATTTTCCCAAGTGACCCAAGGCAGGTCTGGCATAGGAGGGCTGGGCCTGGATTTTTTTGGGTGCCCGAGTAAACCGGAATAGCACTCATGGACCTCAATCTATGTCCGACGAAAAGGTTCCGTCCCGATGGTAACAGTGGTTGCACTGCGAAAGGCTGAAAACCCCTATGGGCGGTGTAGCTGGAAGGTCCCCTTCGGGGGTGGGGGG
>CABFOV010000989.1:54572-70403 GCA_902141375.1 Timema poppense
AATAATAATAATAATAATAATAATAATAATAATAATAAAATACAAATGTGAGAAAAGGTACCTATAACAAATAATACAAGAATGACAATCACTCTCCGTTTTTTGGCAATTGGAGATTTCTACAATAGTTGGCTGTACCTGTCAGAGAGGGAGACAGAAATAAATATGGTCGAGCCATTCGAAAAGTTGTCCACACCAGGTCGACAATACCGGCAACACACGAGCAACTAACTGCACTAGTCAACACCTACCGGCCATATTGTCGGTCCTTACGACATTATTAAAATATATGGCTGCAATATAGCCAGCCACCTACCGGATACATAATTGCAGCAACACATTGCAATAAAATACGACCCTTTTAAAGGCACCGTACTTTTGATAGCTGTCAAATACCACTTCTGCTACTGTGGATGACATATATAGCCCGTCTCGCTACACGGATAATGCATAACTTAGGTCAGGGGCTCCCAATCTTTTAGGCCAAAAGAGACTTTGCACCAGAAAAAATGCATGTGGAGCCTTCATAAAATTATTCACACTAATATTATGAACATTCAATAACAACAGCTAAATTTTACAAATATAAAAGTATAGACCAAACTGAAAATATCTGTTCTGGCTACGCCTTTGGCGAATGTCCTTTATTCAAACTTGAAGAAAAAATGGGATTCTTAATTACTAATTATATTTTATATCGTGAAAAACAAATAAAGAATGTCTTAAAATTGAGAGAGCTATGGAGGAGCTCAAGGGTTCCATGGAACACAAGTTTCAAAAACGCGTATTTAAGTAATACAGTTCGAACCAGGAGTCGCATCATGATAGGGTTATTTTCGTATTCCATTTAAAAAAAACAGCGTATATGAGACCAGTGAAATTATTTTAATAACTACAGCAAAATTGACAAATGCATATTTTCAATTAAAAAAACAAAAAAAACAACTAATAAACTGATCCTGAATTCGCTATTGTCAAGTAAATAATGCAGAAAAACTCACCTTGTTCCTTTTTCTGTTCGTGTATCTAATTCCTAGGTTAATTAGTCGTGAGATGGGCTCTTAACATTCGTCCTGGTTCTACTCACTAGGCCTACGCTAACGGAATAGAATGAGGAAGGTAGCATTTAAAAAAATAGTTTCACATTTGCGTGTAGGAAGAGTGAGAAATTCTTTAAGAAAAAAAACACACTTAGTACATCCGGCCAGAGGGAAAAATCCCGATCGCCCCGCCACAGGAAAACCAGACTGGATGAGCCTGACAATTAGTCCTCGTGTCCACCAATGTGGTTGCATATACATCAGGCTACTACACTGAATATCATAACTGAGGTAACCGCATGGTCTAAGGCACTACTCTCGCAGTAGACTAGACTGCCGATAACAGGGAGATCGAGGTTCGAATCTCGGCTGGATTTATAGAGGGTGGTTTTTTTCCAAAATGGGTTTGTACTATTACTCCACTCAAATGTAGGTACACTTCCTCTAAATATAAACTTCATAATCACTAAAACCATTAACGCAATTAGTACATAAGCGTATTTCCTGAACGGGTAGTAAGACGCAGTGCTGAAAGAAAAACTATTGGGAAACAGCGTTGCTATTCTCTGGTATTAGTGTGGTCAATCTTCCCTCATATATGTGACAAACTTTACAACGCTGGTTCTGTGTGGTGAAGGTCCTTCTTACCTTAGCACATCACCTTCAGACATAGCTGAAAGCTATGAGAACTGACAACAGCTAAAGAGAGAGAGAGCGAAGCGAAAGGCTTTCTCCATAATACCTGTAGTTATCTCAGACGTGATATTCAGTGCACCTGCCTGTGCTCTCTTCATATTCATACCAGCGAGAAAGGGAGGAGGAAGGCGAAATTGAGATAAAGGGTACCGCATTTTCACAAAGAAGAAGGCAACACACTTTAGAAACAAAACACCCGAACACAGCCGGACGAAATTCGAATCCCTTCCTTCACGTCACTTACAAACACGCAGTCGAACCAGAATTGATAACCAAAATGAATAGTTATTTTTAAGGAACTAGAACCGGAACAGGAACCCAAAAAAGTGAATTGCTTAAGAACCATAACGGAAGTGGAATCAATATCTATTTTGGGTTAATACAGGCTATTATTAGTTCTTTAAGGTTCTTACTTTTTATTAAAAATTATTTACTTCTAGGAGGGATACCTAAAGGATTAAATTATTATTAATATTACCACCGCGTCTTACTACCCGTTCGGGTTATACGCACTTACGCTAATGTGTAATGGTAGAGTGATTATGAGATGAAATGGAGGACCTACAGTTTAACGTGGAATCCGAACCACGGTGGAGGCCTGGCATTCCCCACATTCACAAGGTGTCTTGTCAGAGGTGAAGGAAGGGTTTGGTAATCAGATAAATCTGTGCCGGGACCCAAGGATTGAACCCCGGCCGCCAGCACAGAAGTCTGACACCTTACCCCTAGACCGCCAGGTCATAAAGGATTAAAGAAACATATTAAATTTACTTATGGAATTAATTCTGTTATATCATTCATGTTATTCAATTGATGCAAAATTATATTTCTTTTCTAATTTAAAGTAAATAAATGGGTTCTTTAGATCCAACCAAAATTTAAAATCTACATCTGTGCTTAATGGTGTTGTCTCTGTGGTGGATTTATATTGGGTGCTGTCTGGATTGCATCTCGATTCAGATATTCTTGACATTCCCTTCCTCAAACATCGGTTCTTGAACGCCCCCTACTAACTATAACAGCTTGGTAGTAATAAACTCCCACATTAATAGGCAAGGTTCTTAATTAATACCTAGAAAAGTTACCAGACCTAGTTACACGTATTCATGCATCAAATCATGTTATCTACAGTCATCATTCATCACTATATATAGATAGTATCAACACCAATAAATAGCAACAATAAAATAGTAAATGTTATCAATTTAGAAAGCAACGTTTTTTTTTGTATTCTATAAAATGACATTGTTTCCCAATCTCCTTCCACGCGAATGCGGATAAAATACCTCTAAGATTCTTTCTTTCTCATCTTTACCCGATTAGAGTAATTATGATCTATGCTTATAACCTGAACAGGTAGTAAGACGTGATGATAAGAAAAGAAATTAGGGATTTAACTAACCATACTTACAAATATTAGTCCTTGTAACCCCCTAATGCTGATTGAACCCAGGTACATAAAGGGAGCGATTAGTTCAAATAATCGTTCATCCTTTGCGTGTACAAACCTTACCAATTTAGTAGCCTGCACGCAATATTTGGCCATGCTATAGATTTTATTTTTGTAAGAATCTGAGTGTGCCATGTATCTGTTCTTCGCACGGGTAATCTTTAAGAAGCTTTATTTGTAATTATAGTATAAAGATAACCAAAGATAAAAGTATCCAATCGCTTATATCATTTTAAATATTAATTATTATTATTATTATCACCGCGTCTTACTACCCGTTCGGGTTATACGCACTTACGCTAATGTGTAATGGTAGGGTGATTGTGAGATGAAATGGAGGACCTACAGTTTAACGNTCTTTGCCGGGACCGAGGATCGAACCCCGGCCGCCAGCATAGAAGTCTGACACCTTAACCCCTAGACCGCCAGGTCACCTTAAACATTAATCTTTTATTGGTTTAAATGACGTAACTAAACGTGAAAAATAGGCAGACAGACTAAAATATCATGTCAAAATAGGGATTTACTGTATTCCAAAAATCTTTGCATAAAAGCGATTATAATAGAAGTAAAACTGTGCAATATACATTATTACTAAACAAAATGTGCAAAAAGAGCATCAAAGTTTAAAAAAAACATAAATGAAATAATGGCCTTTTATAGATACATATTGGTCCCTGTAATTATCGGCCATATTTTGATTTTCTAATACACCAAGCACTAAACAGTATTTTTTTCTAATTGATTGTGCAATTTTATACGTCTTAAATTTTAGAACCACTATTTTCTGATAATCTTGAGTGGTCTTTGTAACTACTTTTCAAGTATATCATTTTCCTACCACACCAAAAAGTGTTTTTTCCAATACGGTTGGAAATTTAAATCCCACCACTCCCACTCTCAACTCAATTATCTGACCCTTGTTTTGAAATTTAAAAATACAAACGCTTCTGGTTATTTGGTGTTCTCCCTATATCTGCAAGTAAATATTTCATTTTTATACCATAAGGGAAATGTTATATTATATTAGCTTTGACGTTTTTGTAGATGACGCCCATCTTCCCATTTTCCGATCTTTCATTTTGAAATTTAGTCGGTTTTCATAATGTTTGAGGTATATCTTATAACAGGCTGACAAATTTAAATCTTTAACCACAGTGAGAAGTAGTTTTTAACATAGATTTTGGAAATCCACTTCAAATATTCCACAAACCCCGAATTAGGAAATTTAAATATTTACTAACTATTTGGGTATTTGGCACTACACTACATTTATCATCGCAACTGAAAACTTTGTTTTCTGTTCACACACCCCTTCTCTAAGTTCCATTTTACAATTTAAAACTATCAGATTTTATGGTACTGTACAGTTATCTTTCTGCTGAATGTTGTTATATACCACACTGGTAAGTAGTTGTTTCAATTAGTTTTGAAAATGTGGAACACACCCTCGCCCATTTCGCTGACTCCAACTTTGAAATTTAAGTTTTTAGAACTTATTTGAATATCTAGAGTAGTACTCCTGTATGTTTGCCAAATTGTATTGTTTTACCTCACCTAAAGTGATATATATATTTATAGCTCCCAAACCCCAATTTCCCAGATAAATAGTTTTAGATTAGCCGTATATAAACTTTTCTGGCATGGGGCAAAATAAGCAAAATATACAAAAAAATTAAAAAGTTAAAGCTTATCAATTTGTTTTTAAAATAAGGTTAAAGAGGGTAAGTAAAACGGGTAAAAGGTGTAAAACAATTTAAAAGGGCTAAAAGTTCTGACAGGGCAATAAACCAAAAAAGTACAAAGGGGAAAAGAGGGGTCTTTTTTTGGGGTAGGAGGATTAAAAAGTTGTAAAAAGTGCAAAAGGGACAGAAAGAGTAAAAAGGGTAAAACAAGATCTAATAAATAAATGGTATGGAACTCCGCACGAACTTTCTCGCTTTATTTTTTAGAAATGGAGATATTGACTCAAAATTCGTAATTATAATATACACTAGCAAATTCAAAATCACATTTCGCTTAATATAAGTAAAACATTTTTTATTCATGATTTTAAATTTCATAATTTTATTTTTAAAGAATTAACTTCTTCATTTGTATATTAGGATCAATACAAAATATCGATATTGGGTCCCCAAGAGTCAACACTTCGTATTAAAATTTTGACTTCCAGCTAAAATTTTCGTCATTTTACCAGGGGATATCTTATGGTTATTGCATTGCTATTAAATTTCTCTTTTATAAATTTGACCAATTAAAAAGGTAATTATTGAATATTGAGTCAAATCAGAGAGATAGAATCGTTATAGCCGAATTTGAGAAAATGGAGTTTTTCTCTTTTCACTCTTTAATAAACTGCTATTCATTTTAGTGTTAGACAGATGGCGTTGTAAAAACCACTTTTTAGGGTTCGTGAGGTCATGAAACGCCAACATCCATCAACATCTCGGGCTAAATTTTTTTTACGGTCGTAATACTTAACCTTAAAGTGTTGGCAAAGTTAAAAGAAATATATATTTGTGTATAGCTTGAACACTTTTGGTTTTATAAAATAATATTTCAAGTAAAATATGTGTATTATAGATAGATCCACATGTATGCAATGATAAGTAATTTAATATCTCAAAAACTTATAATTAAATAATAAACTTATAATTAAAAATTTAATTTACACACCAGTCATTTTGACTAAAAGTTGAGAGGATCCATTTGGTTTATAATATTTATCAAAGCTTGAAAATAAAATTTAATCAAAATCGTTAAAGCCGATTTTGATAAAATCGATTTTTTCTCTTACCACCCTTAAGAAAACTATCCTTAATTTTAGGGTTGGATATCCAATTACAAAAATTCCTTGGGGGTAAACCTATGAAAACCATATATACCCAGTTTTATCTCAATCGATAAAATAGTTTAGGCTCTAGCCCGAAGTACAGACTGACAGACAGAAAGACGTAACTGCAAAAACAGCTTTTTAGGGTTCAGGGGGTCATGAGACATCAAAATTCATCAAAATCTCGATTTCGATTTTTTTGACGATAATACTTTCTCTACCTGTAAGATAGCGAGAAGGTAAAAATTATAATACTATCCCCTTTTTCCATTTACGCTTTTCCTTTCGTTTAAGTTTTTTTGCACTAAATGTGATTTTTGCCCTTTTAGTTCTTTTTAAAAATTTTACTCTTTTGGAACCTAATGGAATTTTTACACTTTTCGCCTTTTTTGGCACTTTTACCCCGTTTGTTCTTTTTGCCCTTTCGGGACTTTTTCCGTTTTTATATTTTTGCCCTTTTGGTACTTTTACCCTTTTATTGCTTTTACTCCACTTGTCCTATCTACCTTTTAAGCAATATTTGCCCTTTTTGTATTTTTTAAACTTTTTGAACATTTGCCCTTTTCCCCTTATCGCCTTATTTTACATTTTTAGCTCTTTCTTATATACTATTTGATATTTACTATTTACCTTTTTGGCACTTTTACTGTTTATATCACTTTTACTGCTTTTACCCTTTTTGCCCTATCTACCTTTTACAATTTTTTGGAATTTTATTTTTTCCCTTATAGCCCTTTTAATTATTTTATTTCTATTTATACTTTAACCCTTTTTACTTACCCTTTTCATCCTTTTTGATTGGATTGACTTTTTACACTTCTTTACATTTATTACACCTTTTTGCATAAAACTTTTCAGTTTTTCAATCATTAGATCAACATCCAAATTCTTAAATACAGCGAAGCATCAACTTATCCAGGTGGTCCTGAATAATTGTAGTTTATTCTTGGCCTGAATAATTTACAAAAAGCTCATTAACAGGTGGTACTTGTGACAGGAGTTACGCTACAGTCTTTGGTAACCTTGATAAATTGTGAAAATTCATCTTCCACACCGATGCTCTGAAACCAGTCCTGTAAGTGCAAGGTTGTTAGAAGTGTACTAAATTGCGCATATTTATTTTAATATAAACCTTGTTTTTCTTTTTAATTCCTTAAAACAGAGAAAAGGCTTGATAAAACAAATCAGTTACGCCATTGTAAAATTTAAACATATTATCTTCGGTTGTAACTTTTTTATTCGGTAATACCTTGAAATAAGAAATTGACACATTTACATGAATTTCATTTTTCTTTATTTCTGAAAAGTATTTGTTTTCCTAGCTGTTGTCTTAGCATCAAAATACTGGTCTTTGTTTAACTGATAGAATTTTTAATTAATTTCCTTAAATGTCTTTAAAGTTTTTCTCTAAGTCTCATCGAAGAAAGTATCATCAAACGCTGTGCTTTATAAATGTTCATAGCAGTCTAGAGATTCAATTGAGAATATTAAAATTCTTTGATGATCCTGAGTAGTGGTGAAGGAACCTTATTTGTGTGAGAGGTTGGTGGGAGGGGTAGGCAAGCAAACATTTTTTTAGGGACCTGAATTCACACCCTTCTTCGATAAATGTTTGAAAATTGTATGTCCCTAAAAGCGATTTGGAGGGATCTTCTTCACAATTTATGAATTACAATTTACAATTTAATTTACAATTTATAGAATGGTTTTTATTAGTAGTCTTCTCCATAATTTAAAAAAAAGATGAATGCTTCTTTAAGCTATTGTGAGTGGACCTCCTTAAGCAAATTTTTGAAAATTAAATACCTTTAGAGGCTATTTTGAGTAGTTCTCATATTGAATTTAAAGAAATATCGTATTCATTTAAAATCTATCTAAAGTTGTCCTCCCCTAGAAATATTTGATGCCCTTTGAAACAATTTAGAGTGATCCTGACCTTATTTATTTTTCGACTACTAGTTGCCTCTAGAAGATTTTAAAGTGGTCTTCACCAGCAGTTTTTTTTTAAATATTCTATATATGTATGTATAGATGCTATTTCGAATTAGACTCACCCAGACAATTAAAAAAAAATTGATACTTTTATAAGCTATTTGCACACATCGCAGAAATTTTTTTCAAATTTGATACCTCTAGAAACTATTTAGAGTGGTCCCTTACCTGGCACATTTAAAAGGAAATTGAAAACCCTTAGAAACTATTTGTAATTTTATGCAAATTTTTGAGCTTAAATTTCGATAATATCAGAATAGGTGTGAAATACAACTAATTTATTCCAGACGAGGCAATAACTCCCCATTTTAGATATTACTAATTTGAAGAGGTCCTTACATAAATATCCGGAAATTATACTCTTAAAAGCTTTTTAGAGTAGTCCTCTTTCAGATTTTTTAAAAATGTTTGATGCCTCTAGAGTCTATAATATAATTTAAAAGTCCTCACTCAAAGTTTTTTTGATTTAGATTTTCTATAAGCTATTTGGAAGGGTCTTCCCTCTGAAGTGTTTTTAAATTTGGTTGTTTCTAGAAGTTATCTAGATTGCCCCTCACATGAATTTTTCTCGAAAATGATATGCCTTTAAAATCTACTTGAAGTGGTCTCTGCTCGGAAATATTTTGAAAATTTAATCTGCTTGGGAGCTATTTAAATGGCCCTCTTCTGGATTTTTTAAAAAGTATATGTCTCTAGCAGATGTCTGAAGTAATCTTCTACTGGCCAATTTAAAATAAATTAAAAACTTTAAAAAACTATTAATAGTGTTTATCGCAAGAAAATTCTTCAAAATTACAACAATCTAAAACTTATCTGGAGCAATCTTCACCTAGATTTTTTTTATTTAGATGGTCCTAGAAGCTATTTATAGTGCTCCTTGACTGATTTTTTTTCTTACAGTTACACGACTATAGAAGCTATTTGGAGTGGTCTTCTCCAGACAATTTAAAAAAAATTTAATGCAGCTAGAAATCATTTGGATTTTTATTTATGGCTATCTTTTAGCTTAATATTCGATATTGTCAGGGGATTTGAAATTTATCTGGCACGGCGTAAATTCTTTCCAGGGAGCTAATTAGTCCCAGGGGCAATGCCCCCTTACCCCTCGGTTCCACCACCACTGACCCTGAATAGCTTCTTAATAATATATTTTCATTTAGCTTCTATTCATAGAAGCTATTTAGAGTGGTCCACTCCCGGATATTTTTTTAAATTCCATATCTTTTTATTTTATTAGGAGTGATCGAATCAGAAGACACTAGAAGTTATTTAGAGCTATTTTTTAATTGTAATATGAATTATTATGTATCCATTTCACTAAGTAATTATTTCTTACGTGTGTGTGTGTGTGTGTGTGTGTGTGTGTGCCTGCCTCACCGAACAGTGCCTGCCTCACCGAACACAATATTTGAAGTAAAAAAGAGGGTTCTACCTGGGCCCTGCTGTAGACACGCCTATAGAAAAAAAATGGAAGTTTTAGAATATCTCGGTATGTGTAAAAGTGCTACTAAACTAGTCAAGAAGTTTGTAGTTGGAAAATCCACAGTGACTGAAAAAAAAAATCATTCTAAAATGTCTTTGTTTAGTTCCTCAAAATTGACTGAATCTCTGAATTACTAATCCCTCAAAAAACTACTATGATTCTCATTTTAAACCAAATCATGTGTGCCATTTTTAAAAGATTGCAGTGTTATTTGTCGTTTCAAACAATTTCGATATTATTTTTAAACACAACCGTTAGAACCCATTTTTTAAATATTTAAACTTTTTTTAAATTAGTAATCTGTAAATCATCCTTAATTTGGGGGCTAGAGACGAAATCAAAAATTGAATAAAATCCACTAAACCATCTCAGCTCTATCCCTTAGGGTGGACAGAAAGACAGACAGAATGGTAAAATCCACATCTTTAGGTTCGGAATCACACAAAACACATATTCAGCATAATCTCGAAGCAGAAAATGTTCATGCATGATCAGTTGATCACAATACTGTTTTTATTTTTAATAAAGCCAAAAGCCGCTTTGTTTTACTACATTTCAGGATTAGGGAAGAGTAAGGTAAAATTATTCTAGAAATCTTCCCGCATTTGCGTGGAAGAAGAGTGGGAAGCCATTTTGGAAGAACTACCCTCATACACCCAACTAATATTCAAACCCCAAACTCCCCAGAGCCAGAAAATTAGACTAAATGAGCTTTACACGTATCCACAGATACGTATTTACATGAATGGCGTCAAATCTCTCGTAAAAAACAAACAAATAGAAAGTTATTCTAGTGCACTAAAATAGGACTATAATTTGGATGAACATTGAGGGGAAAGATCGATATCTCTATTAATAAACTAACATAGATAAAAAAGGAACATCGTCTGAAAACATCGATATTATAGAACTAAAAACATCGGTAATATTTTCAAACCAATTGAAATTGTAACTGAAGTGTATTTGTAAGTAGCGCTCGGGATTTCTCGCTCCACTACGTCACACTGCGAGAGAGTATTGTGATGTTCCACATCAATTTGATTTACCGTTACTCCCCCTCCCACCCCCTACCACCCTCCACCCCCTACAGCCCCACCCCGGACATGTTGGTTCTTGATGATTAATTATTAAGGATTGTTAATTGATTATTGTTAATTAATTAATTGGTAGGATAGAGGTGTTGTACTTTATTTATGGGCAACAGCGCTATGCATTTTATTTGTTGGAGCATGCTTGTATTCATGGCTCACCCTGTGCTGTTTGAGAACCTTCTTCTCCAGTTGTAGACTGCCATCCGATGGCCAAACGTATTCATACAAGCCCTCCCCCCCTCACTCCTCTGACTGCCAGTCATTCACTTGTTGGACACGGGAATCCTCCCCCCAGAGCCAGTCATTACCGTGTTGTTCATCCCCCGTCCGGGGGTAATTAACCAGTCATTAACTTCTACACATTGAGGAGTCGTTGCCTTGTATTGACAGGAATAGATAGCGACACACATACAGATTCATTCAGACCCCCTTTGTGAAGAACCGTTAGCAGGCACTCAATCTCGTACACCCAAGGAAAGCGGATATGTCTACATGTTCAGGATGCAACGCCAACTGGTTGACACAGGATTAAAACTTGAGATTCTTATTTATTATGAAAAAAAACTTCCCCATAGATTCTGAAAATTGAAAAATGACACCTGGACACGGGAATCAAACCCAGGACCTTCGGATTAGTACGCCAATGCTCTTACCACTGAGCTATCCAGGTGTCATTTTTCAATTTTCAGAATATGATATCTAAGAGGGAATATCCCCACTAAAATGCATTAACAATAGTTTCGGCATATTTATTTCATTAATATATGCAAGACCCTGTACAATTATATATATAATTGTCGAATGGCTGCTAAATTGCCAACTACCGAGTCGTTAATGGCTGCATTGTCTGATGGCTGTGATCTTATATAATCACATGTTTTGAAGCTGACGACTTTCGCACGTCCATCTTAGACTCTGCCTTAAACTATGAGTGAAGAATGACCATGGGCACGGGACGAATCCTAAGAGCATTGGCGTACTAAGCCGAAGGTCCCGGGTTCGATTCCCGTGTCCAGGTGTCATTTTTCAATTTTCAGAATATGATAGGTATGGGAGTGTTAAACATTACAACAGAAAAATTATAGCCATATGAATTGTTTGACTTTTAGATTAGTTTACAGATGTTGCGAGGAAGGCCTACTTAAGGGTTTCATAATATTGTTTAGGGCTAGTAGTAAACCCCCCTAATATTTTCCCTGGATGTGACCGCTCATAATGTTTAAAAGTAGGTTAATAGGAATGAAACGCGTTACTATTTGTTTGCGTCCTGTGAATACATAGGTTATACATAACGGGTTTGTATACATGAAATTACGTTTGTATTCTGAAGCGCCGTACACATCATTAGAGAAGAAGAGAGTCCTAATCGTGGTTCGAACCCGAGTGGGAATTTTTCCGCTCAAGGATGATGGTGACGGAAGATCGTGGTTCGAACCCTTTCTAGTGCAAAGAGGGTGTTTTTTTTTCCAGTCATAAGTATAAGTTCATAACACTTTAAAAATATTACAATTATTAAAGAGTTAGTAAACTATAGGTATGTAGAAAAAAACTCCAATATAAATATACTCGTTTAACGTGAGTTATATCGGTATAGCGCGCACCTTTCAATTCTATTCTATTTTATCGTTTAGATGAGAGGATCTAAATTTGACTCTTGGTATGGTGAGCTATGAGTTAATACACCTTAGGAATACCTTATGTAATATAAACATATTTCTTAGAGACAGTTTTGATAAATATTATTATAAATAACTGTAATAATAACTCATTATTCACGACCGTGTAAAACTATTTTTATATCTTAGGTTCATGCTTATTGACTCACAACAGCCAAGGTGAGATGGAGTTGAATGTGTTGCAGGTGACAAACCTGCACCAGATCGTTGTTTTAACGTCTACACCCCCCTCCTCTATCTCTCCTATCCTAGAAGCTCCGTCTCAAACATTATGGACAAAATACTTTCTCTTTGGGTAGCAATCTATGTCACAACAATGTTGACATCTCATTCAGGTCTTTTATTCTCCAACCAACTTATTTTAAGGATTTAAAAAATAATAACGACATTTTATTGCTAGTTTTTTAATTGACAATCAGCAATTGGTTAATTTAAAACATTCATAACAACAAATACAATAAGCAGCAATATTATTTAGGTTTTGTGACCAATACATAGCAAGAAAAAAACATATAAAAGACATCTGCCATCTTGATAATGAGTAGGAGCTACCTCCAAAATAGTTCAAGACACGTTGAGAGACGCTAGAGCGTATAATGACATTGTCTCCACAGTTTTTACCTGGAAATATTACTCTTCCAACAAACTCAATCACAATAACATTCGGTTCTCTTCCGATAGCACAACGTTATAACTTTTGTTTTTCACAAGCTCGTTTAAGCACTTGACACTATTGTATTCCTCAGGTCTAACGCACTGCATAATACCTCCTCGTCCCACCAGGCATCCTGGTGAGCAGCATTTGGAGGTGTTTGATGACATTGATGTTTGTGCCGAATAAGATTGGAGAGCTTTGCGTAGAATCCACCGCATTTAAATGGCATAATGTCAGTTGGAGATGCAGCAAAAGAAATATCCTTGAGAGAAAAATAAAAAGCTCGCTCTACTCACAAACTCTAGCGTTTTATTTTCAAATGTCACCGCTAGCTCCGATGACGGTACCAGAGTGCTACAAACACATGAGTACGTCTAGTTTATTAATTCACTTTTAAACATCACACTTTGTCCTCAGAGATATATCATACATCGCACTTTAGATGTAAATCGCTTACAATCAATCCAAATAATAGATTGACTTTGGAAGTAAGACATTACCGAAACTGCCCAGACCGAGTATATAGTCGTCGGGCGTTTCACCTATAATTTTAACATTTGAATACTTTTTGTACATTGTTAAATCCTCGAGGTTTACTTTTTTTTCGGACTTTACCTCCTCCTCCGGTGGTGGTGGGCACTCTGCTGATGGGTATACACATGACTCTGACGGTGGTTACGCCGGTGAATCTGATGCCTGGTAGGTAGACGCCTTTGGTGGTGGGTATTTGAGTGACTCTGGGGGTGGGTACGCCTGTGTCTCCGGGGGTGGAAGTGGTGGCATCGTGAAGGAAGGTGGTGGGTGGTGTGGA
This sequence comes from Timema poppense, assembly GCA_902141375.1. NCBI lineage: Eukaryota > Metazoa > Arthropoda > Insecta > Phasmatodea > Timematidae > Timema > Timema poppense. Next base: position 68,300 of record CABFOV010000989.1, read on the forward strand.
ATTCGGAAGGGCTGCGTTGGCTGCAGGGGCAACACAGCCACAACGTCCCCTTGCGGAAATTGTACACTGCGCACGTCATATCACACATGTACGTTGCCTCGATTCTCTCGTAGGGTAGTACTTACATCGCTCTTATCGTGTGACAGGTAGAGTTGCAAAACTCTATGTAGCCTCGCTCCTCTACTTTGTAAATTACATGTCTATCCCTCACCGCCACACTGTGAACATTATTTACTGTCATATAGGCGCGCACCTCAATCGAATGAACCACAAAAATTAAGTTAATATAGCCGGATCTAAGCATGGGGAGCGTACCTGAAAGCTATACGTTCTGTAGGGTCCACGATGCACATGTATTAATTGCTCCGCTGCCCGATGTTGCTGTTGTTGTTAACTGCCGTGTCTCTTAAACGCGTTAAAAGCTCACAATGGTAGGTGAACCAGGTTTTACTCCACCGCAGGTAAATACCAGTTTTTCTTTATTAAGCTCGCAAACGTCTTCATCTGTTAGAGTACCAAAACGACAGGGTAAAAATACATAAAACTCGCCGTCTAGATAGGCTATTAGGTGTCTCCCGAACTTTGTATTGACCACTTTTAATTTATCCACCGAGTACTTTTGAACTACGGTTAGATCACACAATTTTACGGTCTGCACGGCGTCAACAATATTTACCAGCGGCTGTAACTTTTCCATCTTGAACCGCTATACAAACGCTTATAAATAGACAACCAAGTGGGCGTCCCTCTTTATACCCACCCCCCTCGATCGACGTCACATGGTACGAGAAGAAGAACAGGGTCACGATCTATTCTTGCCTCGATTTGTCTTGTCTGCTGGTCAACCGGGGACCAGGGTTGTGATGACGTAACCCGCTGCCTGGCTCAGTGACCTCAATATCTATTCTTGTCTCAACTCGTCTTGTAAGGCCGACATACTGGCGCCAGGGAAAACCCAGGTTGGTGAGGTCACTATCTTTTCTTGTCCTGACTTGTCTTGTCTAACCTCCAGACAGGCGTTAGTGTTGCGACATAACACGCAATGATTACGTCATTGGGAAAACCCAAGGTTGTCGAGGTCACGTTCTATTCTTGTCTTGTCAACCCTCCAGACTGGCGCTAGGGTTGCGACACATACCTCTAACGAGGGAGGAAGAGGTCTCAATGCAGGGGGAACCATTTATTACATTCTAGCCACGACAGCCATAGCGCGAGTTTCGTGCTGCTTGTTCCGGGACAGTCCATTGTTTGTGGTGGAAGAACCAATGTTCATTCTAGGCCTGTCAGTCATAGCGCAAGCTTCGTGCCGATCCCTCCTGCCGAAACGTCAAGGACTGTATGCCCATAAATAAATAAACTACAACACCTATATACTACCAATTAATTAATTAACAATAATTAATTAACAATCATTAATAATTAATCATCAAGAACCAACATGTCTGGGGTGATAGGTGAAGGGGTTGTATGAGGAGGGCTTATAGGGGGAGAGGTCGAAGAGGGAAGGACATTTCGAAGAGGGCAGGAGGAGGGGTGGAGGTCGGAAGGGGAGGAGGGGGGGAATAACGGTAAATCAAACGGATGTGGAACATCACAATACTATCTCGCGGTATGACGTAGTGGAGCGAGAAATCCCGAGGGCTACTTTTGTAATAAATGAATATGAAACTCATACTTAAATTCAAAAAATTGTATTAAAAACTAATAATAAAAAATACTATTTTTAAAACAAACATATCGCTGTCTCGGATATCGCTACAAAACATTGATGGTTGGAAATCATCTTTGACGAAAACATCGATCCTTCAACATATATTTTCAATGTAGTACCTGCTGGACTGGACTATAACCATCAGGTCCTGTTTCCCCTGTCAGGTTGATCCCACCAGTCGATCTCGCTGTAACTGAGCCAACTCTTTAGGTAAAAGGCTACACTAGGTAATGTAGTAATAAAACTATTGACAGAATTTACCATTTTATGAGTAGTTTATTTTAGCACCGCACCCGTACAGGTTATACACCTATGTATTTATTATTATTATTATTATTATAACCGCGTCTTACTACCCGTTCGGGTTGTACGCACTTACGCTAATGTGTAATA
>CABFOV010000989.1:87210-101841 GCA_902141375.1 Timema poppense
AGGTTGAATTAGAGGAAGTTAACCCGCATTTGCGTAGAGGGAGAGTGGAAAACCATTTAGGAAAAACCACCCCCAGTTCACCCCACCGAGATTCGAACCTCGATATACCCGTCCTCAGCAGTCGATGTCAACACGACAAGCACGTTAGCCAACTACGCAACCGAGGCGGGTAATTTTTTAGAGATTAATTTATTATTATTATTTCAACAAAATTAACTGCCAGAGAATCCCAACTGTTCTGCGAAGGTTAGTGGTTTCACTGTCCTGGCCGTATGTATAATCCCTCCTTCACAGCGTTGGTTGCGTATAATCTTTATCGATGTCTCCCTGTGGGCTAACTAAAGTTCTGTACACTCCCGCCACAGCGCTGGTGTCACACAGAGTGGGTAGCATCTAACAGACTGGAAGAAGAAGTGATCATTGTAGGGCTTCAAATGGGTCTGAGAGCGGTAAGCTTCTCCAACCTCTAGTGACCCGTTTTAATTCAGTATAAGTCGCCGTTGTCGTGAACCAACTATCATAACGACTTTGAACAAAACAAGTAACTCAGTAATTATGTGAACAGTAGAACTCGCTCCCTCTATTCAAAACTTTATCACTGCCTATATCATGTTGATATTCTTATTGTTACTATATTAGGATTTATTTTTGAAAACATTTCTCTTTGGATTTCAAGTAGAAATATTTCTCTTTGGATTACAAGTTGGAATATCTTCCCCATTTATCTTTGGATTTCAAGTTGAAATATCTCCCTTATTTCTCTTTGAATATCAAGTTGAAATATCTCCCACATTTCTCTTTGGATTTCAAGCAAGCTATCTTTCCTTGGTGATCAAGTTAGGCAGAAAACAAATTAATACCAAGCCTACGCTATTCAACCTAGGTTCAAAAATACCCACGCCAAATTTAGTTAAAATTGGTTGACGCGTTTGACAGTTAACATGGAGCAAACATACGAACAGATGGATGAAATACAAATTGGTCATATTAAACAAGACCTCACTACGCTCTGTTAACTATCATAGAAGCTATTGTGAAATTCGGTAATGGCACAGGTAATAGTTTTCAGCAATATTTAAATTACCTGAAAACTTTTTTATCCAACTCAATACTTAATGAATGAATACAATTATACTCAAGTTTTATAATGTTTATATAATAACATTATTTTCAATGGCAAATATTACTGTTAGCATGTTACTATAATTTTTTTTAAACTATACTGTAAAGATGAACTTACACTCAAATAATTCTGGGCTGGCAGTGTCGTGTCGCTAGCATTCGGAGCATGCTAGGAACATGGTTGATGCACAGTTCTAAGAGAGTGAACCAAACAAAGGTCTTATACTTGCCACACTGAATCGGATCGTAGCAGATCGGAACGGTTCAGAAGTGGGATCTTACGAACGGAAACGAGTTTTGTCCGCGCACTGGTTCGAAATTCAATTCATGTAAGTAGGAAGACAACAGCAACCCAAGAGGATACATCGAGTTTAGTGATTTGGTGATAACAACAGTGAAGAGGAGATAATTAAGGTTGCTCTGTACATTGCCGCCGATGCAGATGATGAGGAAGAAACGGCTTCAAAAATATTTTGAGCCCACGACATAAATGCAACATAAAATTTCCGAGATTTCCTCCCGAGTGTTTTCTTTCATGACAGTCATAATCATGTTTGTTAGCAATGTCAGAATCTATAAGGTTTTGTTGAACTAAATTGATTATTTATTCATCCAAATACATTTAAAATAAAATGAAAATTGTCGAGGAACAGGAAACGAACACCAAGAGGTGTAAAGTGAACACGAATGTAGATGAAGGAATAGTCCAGTCCTAAGGACGCATGCGCATAGCTTAGGAATCCGTCAAAATATTCCCTCCTGGCAAACCACGATTCGTACCGTTTCGATCTAACGTTTCCGATCCACTCCAAGCCAGTGTGCGGGCCTCCACTAAAAATCAGGTAATACATTTTTTTTTATGCCTTCTGTTATGATCATTCATTCCTTTCCGATCAAATCCAGTGTGCGGCAAGCTTCAAATTAAGTTCAGAGGAGGCAGATTCTTTTGCGCGGAAATTGGCTGCTGTTTAGTAGTCACGGAATCTCGATTCGGTAAAGCGCTAGTGTGAGCTAATTTCACATATAAAGGGCAGAGATAAACTGTGTTTTTGGCTTCCCTACACACGATTACAAAATTGAAGAAATAGACAAGGGTGTGTCCAATATTAAGGGACAGTTTCACGCGTGATCACTTTGTTAGCCCGAAACTTAAGTTGAAAAAATATATACCAATTCTTGCAAATCTCGTTTTTTCATTATATTGACGGAATAATCTTCACAACCGGTGTCCCATATGGCAAGATTTCTCTCCGCCTCGTCAATAAAAAGTTCGATATCGAAGCGCTCCACCCATCATCGACTCCTTTGTCTGTGTCCAAACCACACGTTATCCGCGCGCCAGCTTAACGCCCTCTAGGCAAGTCATAGAGCTCCATCCGCGCGTTAAACTCGCTACATCAGAACTAGGACTTACAAGGTAACTTAAATGAGAATTACTTGTTTTGAGATCATTTGCGGCACGACACAGTCCTACGAGTGTGAACCCTACTTTGTATGACGTATCTAGGGAACATTTGACAAGAAAATACTTTTATATTTTCAATTTTAAATAAACTACTCGTTTAGGTTATATTATGTACTAATTACGCTAATGGTTTTAGGGATTAGTAGGGTTATATTATAGGAAGTGTACCCACATTTTCGTGGAGGTAGAGTGGAAAACCATTTCGGAAAAACCACCCTCAGCACACCTGAACGAGATTCTAATCTCGATCTCCCCATTATTGGCAGTCTAGTCTACTTCGAGAGTAGCGCCTTAGACCACGCGGCCACTGAAGCGGGTAGCGTAACAATTATTGGGACCTAAATAGACGTATTCGAATAGGAACTATGCTGTTCTAAATAGCTATACGTTTTCATCGCCACGCCAGAGATTTTTTTTTTAAATCGTAAATTACTTGTATTTGCTACCAAAATAAAATAATTCACGCTTTAGATAGGATTTTGAAGTTGTATAGCTTAGTATGAATAACGGTTGAAAACGAACTTATTCACACATAAGAGGATTAACGTTACAAGATTGACTTTAGATACTACCTGGTATTTGTATCTCTATGTAGAATGTAGGCAAAAATGCGGAGTGGAGCGGCTTTTACAGCCATGTTGCTTGCATGCCCTATATAGTAAGAAAAAAAACCCACAGCGGCAGGCACAGGTAATAAATATCAAGCTCCTGTAGTCTAGTTTGTCAGTGTTGGAGAGGTCGGTGTTCAAATCACAACCAATTGTACTTAAAGTGCTTTTAGATATTCCACTATTTCTATGCAAATGCGGTTATATTTTCCCTAAATTATACCTTAATACTTACTAGTCCCTACCAATAAGTGTGTTTAAATCCGTATAGCTCGGAGGGTAGTTAGTAATATTTGGAGCACAAATATAACCGATTAAAAACCTCTAGTTAATAATATAAGTCAGCGATTTAGTAGTTTTTTAATTGGTACGTTTGTAGGAAGTGAATAGAGAGGTTTGGAAAACCGTATTGATTACTCAATTGTTGAAAACCATCCTTAGTGAACAGGGTCTAGATTCCAACCGTGACCTTCCCGTTATGGAAAATCTTAATTTTTCCTGTTGCATGGTAAAATTAATGCTTTATTGAAACATTAAAAATCTGTACAGGCTTTAAGAGTTTTACTACGACTTAATCTTAGCATTAACAAAAATAAATATATCTTATAATCATCAATTTATAAATTTTTAAAAGTCAATAAACCCAATTTTAAAGTGATACAGTTCCTGTCCTTTATTGGAATTGAAACCGGCACCTTTATATCACTTAGGACATTTAAATGATTCTGAGAGTTCAGACAAGATTATTAAGTCGAGTATAATTTTTTAGCAGTGATGAAATTTTTGTATAGTGGGGCTTTAAGCTTTGATACATTATTTTGTGCCATCATTGCGTATGGCCTAACACATCTCTAGCATTTGTGTGAATACCAAACAAGTCTCTCTTGTGTTTTTATTTCTGTTATTATTTTTACCACATCTCACTACTAGTTCGGGATATACGTATACGTATACTTTTTAATAGTTACTCTTATATTGACTGTATGTAGCAAAACCGTTTTATAATATTATCGTACTATACGAGGGTTACCTCTTTACTACTCGTATTACCTAATTGTCTCTATCCTTCTTTACATAATCTACGACTTCAAATTGTTTTGGTATAGAACCCACTTAAGTGATCAGTAGATAGTAATAGATGGGTCTGGCTCACCCTAACCCCCACCGCCCTCCTAATTTTTGTTTTACCCCACACCACATCTAAAACCATAGCAGTAATCTCTCTATCAATGGTGATGTAATTTTCATTGATGGTTCATCCCAACCCACCCCACCCATAACCAGTAGCGGTAATGCGGTAATGCAATCCTCCCATTCCTCTCTTCGCCTCTCTCTACTAGCCTACCTCCTCCTCATCCCCGACCCCTATCTCTTATTCCATATCCTCTCCCCCTACTCTTAACCTAACCCTTGTTTATGAGCTCAACTTGTAAGGTTTTTCCATTCTACTTCCAGGTGCATTCTCGCTTATGAACTCAGGATGTGAAGGTTTTCCAATTATATATACATGCAAATGCTGGTACACCTCACCAACCCTAAGCTCCTACTCGCAGACTTTACTATTTTAAGCGTATAACCCGAACGGGTAGTAAGACGCGGTGCTAAATATTATTATTATTTACTATTTTAACTCATCGAAGAAGAAACCCTGGGGTTAGGGGGGAGTGAAAAAGGGAGGAGAGAGGATAGCATTACTTCTGGGTATGGTGGGAGGAACAACCGATGAGAAGGCTGAAAGAAGGGAAATTACATCACGTTTTGTAGGGAGATTATCGTAATGGATTCTGGGTGGGATGTGGGGTAAACAACTAAATAAATAAAAAGGGTAGGGGTCGCTGGGGAAGGAGCGTAGGGGGCTTTGATATTCACCATTTTGAACAAATAATCTATTCTTATCCCTTGTGGTCAAATAATTCAAGACACCACTCTCCCAATAAAACGAACTGCCAATGATTAAATCGGTTTTCAAATCCCGGTCGGATATACCAAGGGTGTATTTTACTAAATTATTTTCCAATCCACCTTCACTCAAATGCGGATACACTTTCTCCAAAATTCAAACTTCTTCATCCCTAGCATGACGTAATAATTAGTTCATATGCATATAACACACATCAGTAGGGAAACGTAGTGACAAAACAAAGTTTTTATCATTCGCATACATCAAAGTGCAGTAGACTAGTGGAGTTACAAGGAAACAATATCTTACCGGTAATAATAACTGGTAATGGGTTCACTTTATAAACACTGAGACCAACATCTGATAGATAAAGGAGTTACTAGATTATTTTATATATGTAAATGTGTTTATACATAGTCCAAAACCTTAGCTCAGTTGATAGCAGGTCTGCATACTTAGTTAAGGGTCCCAGTTTCAATTCTTGGCATGGCTAAAAATTTATAATTTATGAAAATATGGGTTTACCCTTTCACATTGATAAATTAACGGCCGGGGATTGGATGTAGTGCCTGTCCTAGTCTTAAGTCATCAAACCATTTTGGTCTCAATGGTGGGTGTGGAGCTAGAATATGGGTTAAGTGCTTGAAAAAGGAAATTCCCGTAAAGAGGCTCCTCTGGCTGCAAAGGAATATTCTGCTGCGACTGTCTGGGGCGCATAAGACAGTGGCCATTGATGCACTGAGTGTCACCCTGGGAATCTTCCTACTGGAACTACAAGTACGTAGGAGAGGGGCCATGTATCGGATACGGAAAGGAGATTTAGCCAGAACTGAAGATATAATCAAAGAGGGAGTAATCTCGGTTGTGGAGATTGATCTTGCCATAAAGGTAGAGTGGCAGGAACGCTGGCAAAGGAGTAATACGGGTAGGAGAACCAGCTTTTTCCAAGCATAAAAGAGAGAATGCTGATGAAGCATCTGCAGCCTTCCCAGTGCCTGGTGCACTACATCACTGGTAAAGGTCCATACGTGGCTTCTCTACATGACGTGGCTCTAACGGTGATTAGACAATGTGACTGTGGCGAGGAGGCTACATCGGAGCACGGGATCCTGGGTTGTGAGTTAACACAAGAGATAAGATGGATCCCCCAGTATGAACTACAGGGTAGATTAGTTGGAGATCTCTTGAGAGACCCGACCTGGTGGAGCTTCCTTGACATGATAGCTGAGAAAATATCGAAACGTGAGAAAGATGCATACATAAAATAGAATGGAGGTAGCTAGACCCAACAGACAAAGACAAGACAGACGTGACTCTGAGGTTCAAAACTTACAGATACTGAAACTGATACTGGGAATATTAGTGAAGACGCACAGGAGGAGCACACAGAAGGAAAATATGTCATTGACAACTGGGCATAATTTGGGCATTACTGGACAAGGATAAGGAAAAATACAAATTAAGTTACAGGCAAATGGATGCAAGAAGTGGATTTCATAAGCATACATGTGGTGTATTCAATGTATCCTGGAACTGGGGGTCAGCGCGATGGTATACCTAAGTTAAAGTTCGGAAGGACCATCGCGCTGGTACTGGAAGAAGCTTGTAATCGGTGTGTAACCCCTGACGGATGAGACTACCCCACCGGAACAGAGTACCACCTCACTTGGCAACAAGTGATGATGGGGAGAAGTGGAAAGGGGCCTCTTCGCCAAGCTGATGGAGATGGACGTCTGTGGTCAGGAGACCTCCATTATCGTCAGGAAGCTGATTCAAAGGACGCCCAGGAGAAACTGTAACAACAAGGATGTAATAGCAGGAAAGTTATAGTGTATTTTAGGTTATTTTTAGATTAGTTTTAAGATCCAGCCTTAGAGTTGGTTTCTTACGATAATAGTTGGAGCACTATCTCCAATAGGGCACCTCCCCAAGTGGTGGATAGGGTGATGCCCGTCCGCGCTGGATCTCCTGACGACCCTGGGGATTTGCAATCCAAGGATCGGTGGAAGAGCTAGTGGAGGAGGGTACCGATGGTGTAATATATTATTGAGAACTCTTAGTGAATTTATGGGCATATTATGTGTAGTTCGTATATTAGATTTATAAGTAGATTGTAATTTAAAAATGAAATGAAATGAAATTCAAACTGTAAATGGGAATAACTTTAGGATAAATAGTTAAGTAGACCTGAATTAAACTGTAAGAGGTCAGGTCTTAGACCTATAGTAATAAAAAAAAGTATTAAGTTAGATTATAAAGCATATGAAGCTACGATAGGAATAGCAAGCCGGTAGTGGAAGACTGTGTAACTTGAATTAAAAAACTGACCCAGGCCATTGGCTGGAAACAATAATAGATGTAGTAAAATAAGTAATTTGTGTATACCTATTTGCTATAAGGATAAAAGCACGCAACGATAAACGAATATTAAATATATCTCTGTCAGTACATCTCAGAATCAAATAAGGAAACCTTAACCCAGTTAAATTTAACCATTTATCCATAAGGGAAGACTTTATCTGACTTGAACCAGTGGTGCAACTAGAGGAATGGGTGATGGAGGCTCTCCTGCCAAAATTAACCGACTATTCAAGTTCCTAGGGTAGGTTTTATCATACAAACAACAAATAGAAACCCACATATATGAGTATGTTGGATCTTTTCTACACCAAAGTTGGCGATCCCTACTGAGAATGTTTTAATGTTTGTTCCCTAAATAATTTTCCAATCTCCCTCCACACAAATTCGGGTAGATTCCCTCTCAATTCTACCTTCCTCACCCATACCCTAGTAACACAGTTAAAATGAGTAGGGAAGGTCCGATTGGAAAAAATAAATCAACACATGCTATGTTACCGGTACCCTACATGTATGCATTATTAGTTATTCATATTTCTTATCATTATCAAGCAGAATATACATTTTCACACGTTTTTAGAAGTGAATAAAATTAAACTTAAATGGCTACAAACAAGGCGAGATGAGTGGTTGGCATTCTTATATCTGACTCGAGATATTAGAGCTCACTCCCAGCCTTTTGCATTAAAGGATGATTTTTACACATCTAGGACATCAGGGTTCTGGGTGGCCAAGGCCACAGAGAAGGTACACATCAGGTACTCAGCCTTGCGGAGGCTTCGTTGCGAACTGTAAACCAGGTTGAGAACATCAACACTGGGGCTCGCTAGTGTCAATGTTCAGTGATAAAATCACTTCCAAATGTGCAGTTGTCAAACTACTCCGTTTCAACACATTCGTTTGTCATAAAGATACTATTGTAATCGTAATGTACAGTCTGAGTAAGCTATTTGGTAGAATTAGGCTATGTGAAGGAGTTGTGTCGTTACCTGAACCTAGTTTTGTGGAAGCCAGCCAAAGTCTATTATGTGTCTTATCTCTAGTGAAACCATGTTTAAAATTATATTTTTAAAGCCCCTTGATGGTATCTAGCAATACCTGTGTCGAAGACCTTAAGCTCCCCCAAGAAGCACAGCCATTTTAACTTGGAGGCTGTAGGTATAGTGTATATCTTGTCTATGGCCAAGCTCAACTTTACTAGCCCAGTGTCGGCTAGTGTGGGGCTAATGAGGAGGTCTTCTCTAGGAAGATGCTGTTATAATTACTTAAAATCTACTCTCCTAGAAATGTTTACTTGAGCTAGATAGCTTAAGTTGTTTAGTAATAATAAGCTCTCTTCATCAGTATGTTTACTGGGAGATCATTAACAACTTAATCTATTGGACACAGGTGAGGCGGTAGTTTAGAGGAAATTCACCCACTCTGGAAGAACTGGGAAAAGCACACAGGGATTGCTTGCGTAAAACCACTCTGGTTGCATCTGGTTGAGATTCGAACCCCAATCTCTCCGTAACCTGCAATACAGCCTATTGTGAGTTTGACACTCCATACTACGTTCTCAACAATTGGATGAAGTAAGGCTACTCTTAGCAGATGTAGGGCTTTGGGCAGACTTCATTTGTAGATCCCCGAGATATCTGTTTCACCCCCTACCCCATCCCCCCAAAATTAAAAAAATTAATGTTTGTTTAATGTTATTACTTATTACATTATTTTGCACCTATACACCAATTTTCATTCTTATATCGGGGCCTACGTTAACAATCGGGCCTGCATGCTTCTCCTAGGCACGGGCCTAGGAGCGGCGGCTTTAGGAGGGAGGCACATTTTGGATAACATTATTTTTATTTTTACTATAGTGTTGTTTTTAGTAATTTAGTTTAAAAATTATTGACTAACATTATCAAAATAATTCAAGTTTAGTTCAGAACGACAATATTTATTTTTAAATACATTATATAGGCTATACATGTCTGATTATCTTTCGTAGAAATCTTTTCTTGAATGTTAACTCGCCCCCCCCCTCCCTCAACACCATTTTCCACCGAAACTTCCTAAAGCCCTTGACATACAAAACTGGGGGAGGGGGGTAGGGGAAGGGAAGGGCGCATATTATAATTGTGCATAGGGGCGCAACATTTTAAAATCCGCCACTGAGCGTAGCGGCAGCCGACCGCCTCTCTCTGTGACGTCACTCCAGTAGCATACAGGCCCGGTAGTTCACGTAGGCCCCGGTATAAGCCAACAGTAAATGCAATTAAAGATAAATATGTAATAATGAATGCTAGAAGACGTGTTTTTATATGTTTTAAGGGTTAATTTCTCACTAACCCTTATTTCGATTTTCTTACCGAACGAACGTGAACTGTATAAAGTTAAAAATAAAAAACTGTGGCAGTTTTTAATTAAATGGGTTAATGCGTGAGACATATTCACCTCGGACAGAAAATTGCAAATTGGTTGAAGTTAAAATGTAGAACTCGCTTCACTCATCCACTAAATTAAACCACATGTCTATGTTTTTATTAACTCAGTCAATATTTGCTCGATCACCTTACAGGGAGACTACTATACGAGCGCGCAAGTAACAATTTCCCAACCCAAACTAGTTTTCCCCTCTGTCACCTAAGCAAGCGCGGGGCCCTCCAAATCGCGGGGTCCTGTGCGGCCGCACCGTTTGCACACCTCTAAGGGCGGCCCCGAATTGGAGTGAAAAACAGATCTAGAATTAACGTATACAAATGTATAGAATAATAATTCCCAACAATTTTAAATAGTGTAATACTAATATAGAGATATTGCTTGTGGTATCCCTCTTCCCCCTTCATTGCGTCACAATTTAGTTTAGTTTAGAGGAAATGTACTCACATTTTCGTGGGAAAAGCTAGAAACTAATTAAGATAAAAACATACTCAATAGTACACCTGGCTGGGATTTGTGACCCAACCTCCACGTCACTGACAAACCAAACAAAATTATCTTGAAATTTAGAATGCTTGCCCCCATGCGCGGGTTTCTGATTGTTTTACAGCCCCCTTTCACCCACTCCCACCCCTACTCTGCCCCTTTTATACTAAATAGTTTTGCTTAGAGAAATCCGTTTAGGGGTTCTCGTATGTGTGTGTGGTGCCGATAAATTTATTTATTTTCATCACCGCGTTTTACTACCTGTTCAGGTTTGACGCGTATATTTGGTAATTACTTTAATGGGGTAGGAATGAGGAAGAAAGCATTTTTGAGGTAATCTACCAATATTTGTGTGGAAGGAGAATGGGAAACCATTTAGTAAAATCCACCCTCAGTAGACGTGACCAGGATTCAAATCCGCATCTCCCCGTCATCAGCACGAGAGTAACGCCTTAGACCATTTGACCCCTGAAACGGGTAGTATGAATAAATAAATATTAGAGAGGTTACCGAGAAAGGAAAATGGTGTCTTGTGTTTTCGCCTTTCACATTTTATTCGGCCAGAGTCAATCCACGTACTACGTTCAAACCCCGCACGTCTTGTCTGGATGGAGCTGGCCCATCCTCAAAGCACACAGGCAATGGTGTTTCTTTTCCCCAGCGTTCCTCTTCTAAACCACTCCGTGATGTTCGTGATCTTTTGGGACGGCGGCCCTACAGAGGGAACACATTTAGTGAGGAAGTAAAAGATTATAGAAACTTTCTGCAGTTTGTATACTCGGCTCGTCATAGAAATAACCTTATCTGCAATTTCAAAGCTAGAGACTTTCAAATAGGATTTTGGTTGGCGGAGACTTTTATAAAATACAAACACTTTTCTTTCGGTCAACGTTGATGACATTTCACTATTTATTGGTGTTATTTTATAGGTATTAATAATATATTAATCAAATGTGACCCCTGTGGATCACATGGCCTGACGTATGAATACGTGAAAGTAAATCTAGTAACTTTTCTAGCTTTTAGATAAGGTTATTCCTATGAAAACTATGCTATAGGCCTATATTTACCCTTAAAAAAACTTTTTGGGATATTAAAATAATGGTAGAATCGACATCATTTACACAACGCCCGCGAAAAAATTGTCACCATCAGTTAAAAACCGACAGCGACCGAATCAATCCCCTTGTTTTTAAATACATAAAAGTAGATTTAGAATTATTTTAAACCGTTATAAGTTCCTTGAATGGTGGGTTGAATATACTAGATCATATTATATTAAAACGTCATGCCATAGATTCTGCAGATGTCACTTATGACAGATGGTGTCAATTTAGATAGCCATCAATATTTATAGTGATCAGTAGTCAACTATGGATACTCATTTATTTTTCATAAAATGCTTTAATGTTCAAGGGGTTTCCAAGGCGAACCTTTTTTGTCATTGGATCAACCAAAAATATGTTGACAAAATTAACATTTTTTAAATATATTATATTACTGGGTTTCTTATATTGAATTTATTATAAGTTAATGTTAACTTTTATCATTGTCGGGAAAGTTTTAATATTGTGCTTATGGGGCTAATCAACCATCTGTTAGAAATTGGTTTGATTTTCGTTTGAGATAGTTTTTCCTGATAATTCAGTGATGTAAAAACATGTGAGGTACGAAATATTTGGAGTTCACTTATGAAAGACGCACATTCATTAACTATTCAAATTACATTAAAACACCTGTAATTAGTGTAATTTACGGCTTCTGAAAGGTTTTTCAAGCACCGTGTCTTACTACCTGTTCGGGCTATACACTATGTAGGCCTACTAATTACACTGTGTTAGGGATTATTAAGATTTAATTTAGAGTAAGTGCATCTGCATTTGCATGGAGGGAGAAAGGAAAAAAATCTATGAAAACCACCTCAGTGCATTCGACCAGAATAGAGCCCTGATATCCCAGTCTTCGGCAGTTCAGTCTTTTGCGAGAGTAGCACCTTAGACCACGAGGCCACCGAAGTGGGTTGGAGCTTTAGCGAATGTGTTATTATCTAATTACTCTGCATTTTGGTTAGTATTTTTTTATATAATACTTCTTTCATCAGAAAATTATGTATTCTTTTAATTGCTTTATGTTAACTCTATCTTTAAACATGCGAAAAATGCAAGTTTCTTTCTACATTTTTGTATTTGAACTTGTATGAGCAAATTGGCCAAGATCTTCATTTTCGTTTTACTTTAAAATACTTTTAATTTGACCACTTGAGTAAGAATATCAATTTTAAATTCATTATAATAAAATTTTATTCAAAATTTGCAAACCAAGAAATTTCATATGTAATCGTATTAATATATTTTTTAATCTCTTCGTGATAAAGAATAATAACATGAAGATGCACAGTTAAAACCATTAAATAAGATTGAATCATAAAATTCTTAATATATTGTAATGAAATTCATAAAAAAATATATATAACTTTTTTTTAGAGTGATAGATAAATGTGTGTATTATTATTTATTTTTATATATATATAATTGTGTTATTGTTGGGCGCCACCCCTAGTATCTAGGGGGGAAATAATAATCAAAAAGAAAAAAAACCTTTACCTCGGCTAATTCAGTCAGTGGCACGACAGCTCACAAACTTGAGACCACTGGGTAAACTTAAAACTAAAAACATGAACAATTTAGATAAAATGGATTGTTGGAACAAAATGTAATTTAGACTACAATAAAAAAATGAATGTATAAAATAACAATTGTTGGCACTTTAGTGGATTTATTGTTGTTTCACTTTTACCACATCCAAATCCTACCTATGGAATTCCGGTTAGTTATAATTCTAATTTAACAAAGTATAGAACAGTATTGTTGAAACCAAAAAGAAGAAAGAAAAAAAAATACAATGAATAAAATTAATAATTAGACATAAAATAAAATGTTAATTAATTCTCTGCATTAGTCAGTCTTTCTGGAAGTAAATGAATTCTGATTTATATAGGAGAAAGAAAAAAAAAAAAGATTGCAATAATTGAAAGTTGAAGAATTGGTTTGACCTCACCCATGAATAATTAGTCCATATTGAAACACCATCTTCATAAAATCTGTTTCACTTCAAACTCTTCCACAATTTAAACGAAAATAAATAGTATAGTTCTTACACACACACTTAGCTTTCCATTTTTGCTACTTTTACTTTAATCCACAACCTTTGATTTACTATAAAATAATTTGAATTGGGAGCTCCACAAATTTGGCTCCATGTTGGACCAACAACCAGGAAGCAGACCTCTCTCCTCTTCAAAAAACCTTCCAATATTTCAAATTTAAAAATGTTCTATTCATACTTCCAAGTCCAAAGAGAAAGCTAATATGTATAAATAAAAACAAAAATAAATTGTTGGCTATGGACTAGGGAGAAAATCAAATTAAATGCAGGTTTAATATAAATATTGAAATATAACCAATTGAATGTGAGTAATGTTTTTATAAAGAATTAAATGTCTATTTCCTTCTGTCAAAATTAAAAATCGCGCTCGTTTTTCTTCCTTTCTTCTTCTACAACCACACCTCGCTACTCACTTGTTTGATAGAACTGCGCATGCGTTAAAACAAACATGGTCGACTTTGAAAATGAATACAAGAGTCAAATACACTTCTTAAAAGGATAATTAATATGTTTAATAAAAGGTAAGTGTTCTTCCTTAAATCTTAATTCCTTACTTAAATTATTTAAAACAATGTTATACGTTGTTCCTTCCGTCCTTTTATTTTATTTAATAGATGTAAATAGTATAATTAGTCAGGCCGGCAACCAGCTGGCGAACTTCGAGGATTTCACGCGAAAATAAATTGGAAATTGTTCACAAAAAGTAGAAAACATAGGGAAATACAAGGTAGGGTGGCAAATTACTTCAAAATATTATATTACCCTAATAAGTCTTCGTTAACAACAACAGTTATAGTGAACTAAGAAGCGGTCGAAGGAACAAACCAACTAATCTACTGTAATAGAATGAAATGAATCATTTTAACACTTTCTCCCTGGAAAAAAATGGAAAACTATTGAGGTAGATAACACATCACTGGTGCAGTCTGTTGGGATCGACTCCAATCATTAGTCCTTTCTTTTAAATAATATGAATGAGGGAGATTTAATTTATAGTAAATATATCAGCATTTATGCGGAGGGAGTGAGTAACAATTTTGGAAAAACCCTCATCGGCTGGCACGTGGGCTGTCTGGTTCATCTATTGAAAGGGGCGGGGGGGGGGG
>CABFOV010000989.1:101860-112543 GCA_902141375.1 Timema poppense
GGGGGGAAGTGTACTGAGGGTGGTTTTTCCTAACATGTATCCCAACCTCTCTCCACAAAAATATAAGTACATTTCATCTAAATTCTACCTTACTCATCCTTAACTTAGTTAATATAATATTAAAGCCTACGTGTTTTACCTGAATGAGTAGTGAGACTCGGTGAAATCAATAAAAAAATCCCAGCCGCCTCAGTAAGAATTTGGAGTATCTTTTTTTTAAGTGTGTTCCGCGTCTTACGACTCGTCAGCATTTGTCGCATATTCACACCATTATGGTATAGAGCAGGAAGATAAAATTCGGAGGAAATGTTCCAGCCCTTGCATAGAGGGAGGGTGGGAAACCATTTAGGAAGGATACCCGCTCAGTATTTTAATCTGAGATTCGTGCCCTGAAATCTCAGTCACCGGCAAACCATATTAGATGAGACTTGACAAGTTCGTCCACCGGTGCGGGTATCAGGAGTGCTAACGTCTCTCCCAAGTCAGCCATCTGTCGGAAATGACAATAATCTCAGCGGTACCAACTCCAAGAAATTATGAATGCCCGAGGGGATGCTCGGAGAGAGTGAATCAGTGTTTCTAATACGTGCTCTTGAGATTGCCAGTTCATAGATTGTTACTTTTACAAGCCATAAGACGAGTTCCGGTTCAGTTCTTTTATTACTGCTATGCGTCGAAATACTCTTTCAGACTCTCTGCAACTTACATCAACTATTAAAACTCCCGTAGAGTTGGCCGCACGGTCTAAGACGCAAGACTCTAATTGGAAATTGTCGCTATTGATTGAGAGGTCGGAGTTCCAGTCCTGATTCAATGAATTGTGGCTGTATTTTTACTTGTTATTTATCCTTGTGATATTCCCAATCCACCTTCAATTTGATATGGGTGTGCTTTATATTCATCCCTAATCCTTGTTATTTAAACAACATAGTTCTAAAAGAGCGACTTTCAAAAATGCACCAGTATTCGTCCAGAACAATATTGTAAGGCCACATCTTTTTAGCACCACGTCTTACTACCCGCTTGTGTACTATTCCATTCACGGTAGGAATTACTCTCTGAAAGGTCTTTTTTCCTATCAATATCCTACTATATAGTAGATTTATGGTAGGGGAAAAGGCCTTTCAGAAGTCAATTCCTACGGTGAATGGAATATAATTACTCTAGTGATTAGGGGGTTATACTTAGAGGGAGTGTACCCGCATTTGCGTGGAGTGAGAGTGGAAAACAATTTAATAGAAACCACCCTCTGTACACTCGATCGAGATTAGAACCTCTATCTTTCCGTTATCGGTAGTTTAGTCTACCATAGCTCCACATTAATAGAACATCCTCCAAGTGGAACCGGCTAAGATTTGTATCCTTGTCAAGCATACTATATTTCCATATTTTTTTGCTTGAATATTAATTTTTTTTTTCGTACACGACGTATTAATACCTACTCGGGAATTACTTTTAGTCACACTTAAGACGTAAGGATGAGTAAGGTAGAATTTTAGAACAAATGAATTCGAATTTGTTTAGAGGGAAAGTGGGAAACCACTCAAGAAAAACAAAAAACCAAAGGTCCTGGGTTCGATTCCCGTGTCCAGGTGTCATTTTTTTCATTTTCAGAATATGATATCTAGATGGAGTAACTTCTCCCTAACAGCTCATATAATAGCTTTGGCTATTTGATTCCTAATAAATAATAGTGGTGCGTGCTTGGGGTGGGGTAGGTTGGTACATTTTTTTAAAATCACAATTTGAACTTTTCTTAAATTAAAACTATCCTGGAAGAATTTTTTACGATCTTTTTAGTTCATTAGAGAGGTTGAAGTTTATCATAGTTGGATAGCCTCCGTTTGAAAATCAATTTCGTGGCATCGAATTTTTTCATTATCCATAATATATATGTTTAAAAATGATACTATTTGTTGTAAACAAATTATTTATAAATTACATATTTACACGATATGAACATGATACTTCTTTGCTCGAATTTATTAAATATTACAAGCACAAACCCCTGAGCCCGGGAACGAGAGGCAACTTTATATACAGCTGCACCGGTTGACGCACGGTATGAGGAGTTATACTCGTATCGCACAGTCGCCATAGACGGGGGGGAGCTCAAAGTTAGAATCCTTGCCGGGCTTACTGGGTGATGGTTTTATACATGAGAGCTATAACTGTGATCCTCTCACCTTCCACATTAATGTGGATACACGTCCTCTAAGCTCAATTTCTCATTCCAAACGCTTGGATTAAGCCTTTAATAATTGCGATATATAAAACGCATAAAAAATAAATGGACAAATGGTTACATTTGTTTTTTCTTTTATATCAATTCTAATATTCAGCACAAAATATTTTCCTTTCACCCACATCAGTGGCCGCATGGTCAAAGGCGCTACTCTCGCAATAGACTAGACTACCGATGACGGGGAGATCGTGGTTCGATCCTAGTCGGATGTACTGAGGAAAGTTTTCCCCCTTAATGGTTTCCCACTCTCTTGACATCAAATACGTGTACATTTCTTATAAATTCAACCTTCCTCATCCCTAAAACATTATCACAACTATTACATAAGTGTATAAGCCGAATGGGTAGTAAGACCTGGTGCTTAAACAATTTTTAGCTTACATTTTTATAACCCTCTTTTTTAAAGTAATCAAACTAGAAACGACTTTGATGTAAAACCTAGTACAAAGTACCAGGGTGGAGGGCGGGACTTTGTTAAGGCGCAATAGGATCGGCCACATCAACATCAAATATAAACCAGAATAATGAATATTCAAAGGCAAGATCAATTCGTTCCTTAGTGGATCATCTTACCAATTTTCTCGAGGATTCTGCGGTCCATTGGCCATGAACCTAATTTGAAAGCAATGCTCAATAGTTTGTAAATTATCACATCCGGGTGGCAAGCGCATTCAAGTTAGACGCCCCCCACTTCCCCTTTATCCTTAAAAAATGCCACTTTATTTCATATGTACTCATTCTGGCACTAAACACGATTAGTTTTACTGTCTAAATGTCATGTTACTTTGTTCTGGATTATTGGGGACGTATTGGTCTGAGTTCGCATCACGGTCAACTATACTGAGAGTGGTTTTTCTTAGATGGCTCCCCCCCACCCCCCCCCTCTTTCCACGCCAATGCTGTTAAATCAACTCTAAACTCTATCAAAAGAAGAGTTTTATTCGTGTCCGGGACCATACTTATGGTGGTAAACTCTGAATTTTTAGTCACACCCTGGTGACCTGGCAGTCTAGGGGTAAGGTGTCAGACTTCTGTACTGGCGGTCGGGGTTCAATCCTGGGTCCCAGCACAGATTTATCTGATTACCAAACCCTTCCTTCACCTCTGACAAGACATCTTGTGAATGTGAGGAATGCCAGGCCTCCACCGTGGTTCGGATTCCACGTTAAACTGTAGGTCCTTCATTTCATCTCACAATCACCCTACCATTACACATTAGCGTAAGTGCATATAACCCGAACGGGTAGTAAGACGCGGTGCTAATAATAATAATAGTAATAATAATAATAATAATAATATTTAGTCACACCCGTTTTCTTACCGCAGGAAGAGCACAAATGCGGGTAGATTTCCTCTGAAATGCTTCCTTCAGCATCCCTCCCTCCATTTGAATAAGTATATATGTGTACAACCTAAACAAGTAGTAATACGTGGTGATAAAAAAATAATTCTAAAATGTTATTTATATGGCAATCTGACTATGAAGTGAAGTTTATAAACGATTAACACTTTATTTTTGTGGATTATTTTAAAGGTTATTTTACTTATTGGTGGCAACTAAATTCAGGTATGTAACAATACGAGTGTGATTAAAATTGGCGACTTATTCTAAACATGATTAATAAAATAATTGTAAAATCACTGCTTAATTATTAGACAGTTACAACACCTACACCCCATACTTCCAGTTTACTCACTAAGCTACGATTAAAATGTATTTCAAATTAACCGTAATATTCCAAAAGGGAGTCATAATTTCCACAGTCTTAAAACGATGTCATCAAAATAAGTTATATCTTTCACTGTGTAAGCAAATTTTGAGTTGAGTAGTTTTTCTTATTTAGGTATTCAGGCAAATGTTTTTGAACTATATATTTTAAGACTAAGTCAAACGTTTATTTGATTGGACTTTTTTTTTATTGCTTGCTACAGATGTTTTACATTCATAATGTTATCTTATGTAGACTATTTATTAGTTGAAAAGGCAGACGTGTGTACATTATTTATATACTGGGCATATGTCGTAATCATCTAATGAGAGATAATTTTAAAAGGCATTGACCTGCTTCATTGGCCGAATAGTTTAAGGCGTCACTCTCGTGTTAGACTGGCCTGTTAAGGACGGTGAGGTCGGAGTTCTAATCCCAGTCGAGTCTACTGAGAGTGGTTTTCCCTGAAGGTTTTCCTCACCCTAATTCTAAGCAAATGCTAGTAGATACTTTTAAAATTCTTCCTTCCTCATCCCTATCCAATTATCTTAATTATCTTATATGCGTAATGCGTATAGCCTGAACATCTAAAAAGATGTGATGATAAAAAAATTGAAGGCCTTGAAAATTAACTTATAAACCAAAATAGCTTGGTAAAGAATAACCCAGACCAAACTTTAGATCCAGAATATCACCCCACCTCCCTTTTGCCTTCCTCCCACCCGAACGGATATAATGAGCTAGGTACAGTGAAGGTATAATCGAGTGTGGGCCTATACACCCGCATTTGCGGGAAGAATTCTGGTGAAACATTCAGAGAAAAAAATACTCACAATACACACAGTCGGGATTTGAACCCAAACTTCCTTTTCACTAGAAAAACACACCAGAACAAGACGGGCGAGATTTACTGATTTCCTGCTTTTTTTTTCTAGCACCACGTCTTACTACCCGTTTGGGTTAGTCTATACACTAACTGTGCTAATGGTTTTAGGGATAAATAAGGTTATATTTACTGGAAGTGTACCCCGTATTTGCATTGAGGGAGAGAGTAAAACAATTTAGGAAAAAACACCCTCAGTACACCCGACCGAGATTCGAGCCTCGATCACTCTGTCATTGGCAGTCTAGTCTAGTGCGAGAGTAGCACGTTAGATCATGCGGCCACCAAAGTGGATAATCTTCCGTTGTTCATATATATATATATATATATATATGTGTGTGACATTAAGGGTGCCGCCTACCAGCAGAAACACGTTGCATACCTACGTTCAGAAATCTCTCGCTATTTAGAAGGGGTTTGATATTTCAAAATATAGCTCACGCCAAAATGGAAGCAAACGGTAACTTATATCCCTATTTAATTAAAAGCTTTAACTTTTAAGTTGTTTTATAAATAAATGTGAAAAATGTGGAATTCGCTCGTTTTTAATAAGGTTTCTCTTGAAATGTCGCTGCTCAGATATCTAAGTAAATGACCAGAAACATACATTTGGCTTTCCTCAAGCAAATAAAGTTACTTTTAATATCATCACACCAGAAATATTTAAAACAATTTAGGATTGCTTTAGTGGGGACTTCAGAACTGCCATTTTTATAAGACATTGTGGTACAACTGGCGGCCCGCGCTCACTAAAATGTGACCCTCACAGTATCTTGGAGAATAATTAAAGATAAACCCTCATTGGCAGTTGTAAAATAGCTAATGATTCAAATAAAAATATCATGATTACATTTTCTTGCATTTATAAAAGCATGTATTAAATAAGTATTGGTAATATTAAGCTGTTTTGTGAAAGTTTGCGTGCGTTTATTTATTATTTTTGGGTTAGGCCCTAATGGCCTCATTATGTTGACGGGCCTATAACCACCACCAATAATAATAATAATGATAATAATAATAGTAATAATAATGTTTTTGAGATATTGATACACTTTTTTTCAGTAAAATTTGAAAAATTTACCAACTAAATGTATAACAATTCATATTTAATTATTGAAAGTAATTTTTTTAGGTGTTATTTGTGGGCATATATAAAGTTGATGGGATAACTACATTTATTTTCGAGCCGCTGCTCAAATTGATGATCAGATTTGGTCTTTGGGATGAAAAATAATGGACCATCTTGCCACAAGAAACACCGCAATGTGTTGAAAATGTGTCGCTTCAAGTAGTTGGTGTCCAAATCCTCACACCCCACTAAGGAACTATAACTCGAACCAGGGGTAGCAAGCATCCTATTGTGGTTTTGTGTATTCTATCTGAATAAACAGTAACATTCGAACCAGGGAAACTATATAACCATATTAAAAAATATAGAACCAAATAGAAAGATAATTACTAAAATGAATAAACTTTTAAACTGATCCAATTTTGCTGTTGTCATGTGAAGAATACAGAAAGCATAATTTCGGTTCGTTATCTGGTTCATGCGAAATAATGTTAATCGGTTAGTCGGCTATGAGGGTGGCCTCAGTATACAGGCTCAAAATTTAAATGGCTATTTGAGAATTCATGAGGCTATCAGGTAAGTGACTATTATATAATAGTCAATGCTTGTAGAGTTTTTATAAAATAGAACAATATAGTCGGATTCACACTGAAAGGGCTGTGCACCGACCATACTTTGACTGTGTCGTCTTGAATTGATTCAAAAGTGTTCTCCCAAGGTCACGGTCCTAATGGTTCAGCACGGTGGGTGCACAGCCCTGTCAGTATGAATTGAAATCCGGATGACGTATGTTGACCATTTGTCGTTTCTTATAGTTCGGCTTCTTCCGGCAAATGCGAAATTTCACGAAAGTTCTCATCTACAATCTGATAATGCCCGGAGAATATTCCAACATAACTATCGTATGCGGTAATTATGGCAGAAGGAGACTTAGTAATTTTGGTACAAATATCTAAATTGCAACATAAATAATCCGATAATAATCTCACTAAAGAAGTTATATGGAAGGAAATTAACCAAACAGTCAGAGCATGGTAGTGCTCAGACCTGTGCGCCGGCTTTGTCGTGTCATTACCATGCTCTGACTATTTGGTTCACCGTAGCTACTTTTGACATTGGATTTTTCCGCTATCTTCTTTAAAATATTTTCTTTAATGATATTACTATCGTATTATTTATGTTGCAGCTTATATATTTTTACCAAAATTATTAAGTTTCCTTCGGCCATATTTAAAGGCTACACATGCTAGTTGTGTTGGAATGTTACGTAGCCAATAACAGATTGTAAATAATCACCTTAATGAAAGTTCTCATTTGCCAGAAGAAGACGAACTAGGAGAAACGATGCATGGTCGACCATAGGGCGCCCGGATTTCAATTCACACTGAGGGCTGTGCACCCACCGTGCTGGACCATCTGGACCGTGACCTTGGGGGAACACTTTCCAAGCAATCCAAGACGACAAAATCGGAGCACTGTCTTCTCAGTGTGAATACAACATAAGAAAACACATGCGCAAGGGCTACTTTAGGTTCAATAATTTACAGAAGTATTTATTAACCGCTTGATAGGGCGTCATGTGGGGAATGCCAGGTCTCCACCGTGGTTCGGATTCCACGTTAAACTGTAGGTCCTCCATTTCATCTCACAATCACCCTACCATTACACATTAGCGTAAGTGCGTATAACCCGAACGGGTAGTAAGACGCGGTGCTAATAATAATAATAGGGCGTCACCTTTTGACACATCTACATTTGATGGTTACTTTGAAACGTGACGTCTCAAACGTACTTTCTTTTAATCCTGGCGCTATGAGAAAAGAACACTAGCCTTATCGGTGGCTACTCGGACTAAATGTCAGGTCCATGTAATCTGGTTTACTGATGACGGGGTGATTGGGGTTCAAATTAAGACCAGGTGCACTAGTGTGGTTTTTCCTCAAAGGTTTCCCAATTTTCTTCCACAAAAAATATATATAGGGATCTTCCACCCGTGGCCCGCGAGAACATTATTTGCGACCCACTGGCTTATGAACAAAATAAAATTATTCCAAGAAAGAAAATGACAAATACATACACAAACACACACACACACACACATATATATATATATATAATCAACTAATAAAATACGTACATATTTTACGTTATTCTATAAACGGTTTTTGCTTTTCACTTTTTACGCGGAGAAAATGATTACGTTTTTATACAACTGTACTTTGAAACGGTAAATGACAGCTCTAGTAGACTAGACAAATCACGCTACCTTCTGCTACGAAAGATCTAAAATAAAGGAAAAAAACAACATGAGAAAGCCGAAATTTCACCTGTCGTCGACAGTCCTGATCCCTAGTGTGCATATAAGTACACACCTTAATCACCTACTAATACGAATATTTTAATAGGTGTTCAATCCGAGTATTATCAGCACAGTATTGCGGCCCGCGACTCAACAAAAGAAGCTTTGGCCCTTGGAGATAAAAAAAATACCCCTAATGTAGTACTCCGCCTCAATTCCTAGGCTAGTAGCTTATACAGTTCAATTTTCATAGGGAGAGCCTTTCTGACAGCTAGAAAAGCTACCAGATCTACGTTCACTTATTCATACGTCAAATCACGTGATTTGTAGCTGTCACATTTGATAGTTTTAAAAGCATCTTCCTAATTTTTTTTAGCACAGTGTTTTACTACCCGTTCGGGTTATACGCTTAAGTACAAATTACGCTAATGGATTAGGAATAGGGAAGGTTGAATTTAGAGGAAGTGAACCCACATTTGCGTGGAGGGAGAGTGTAAAACCATTTATGAAAAACCACCCCCAGTTCACCCGACTGAGATTCAAACCTCGATCTCCTCGTCCTCAGCAGTCGAGATAAACACGACTAGTGTGTTAGCCGAGGCGGGTCATCTTACTATTAAACTTGGACTGTACGCAAGGACATTATTTGAAATCACTTGAAATTGTTTCCAGAAAGAGTTAATGTTTTAAGATAATTCTTGACATCTCTTGTTGAGGGACGTAACAACATGTCAGCGCAAAGTAGGAACCACTTTAAGAAAAATCTAGCCATAGCTGTGATGATCTGGTCGGACAAACGTTTTCATGGCGGGTAGTAGCGAAGGTGGGGGAAGCTGCAAGGTAGGTAGGGCTGGTGGTTAGGCGCGCCTGAACTGAATCCTGTCGGGCCAGTCACCGGTGTAGTCGCAAGCAGCGAGCAACTGGACTCATGTGCTGGCCACGTTTACACTCTCTCCATTCGAGGAGCTGATTGCGCGAGCGTGCCTGTTGGCTTTGTTTCAAGTCTTACGAGTCGGTTTTCCTTCTCACATTTCATTACGAATGTTTGTTATTTGTACTCAATAAATTTACTTGAAGCGTGAAATATTTTGATGACCTCTGTGATTTAAAAATATATATGTGTGTGTGTTTGTGTGATGTTTCCTAAAAAGTGAAGATATTGTAAATAATTGATTTGGTTTGTCATTGAAATTATATTGATGTTATTTTATTTAATAATACACACACAATGTTTATTTTTTAATAAAAGATGAAACTGTTAGCAAAATGTTTGAAAACAAGTTTTGTTTATAACAACAAAGGATTTTCACTTAACTATATAATTACAAACCAATTAGTCTACCGTACTAACTGTATGTTTTGAAGTGTTAATTATAGGTTAAGTGGTTCATAGTTGCGTTTATTACGAGAAGAATTTAACAAGGGTTTATTTACATATTGATGTTGGCATTCATGTTTGTGTGTTTGTGATTGGAATGAGCAGGCTTATACAAGTCATGCACAAAAATAACTTTTTTATACCAAACAAACCATACGCTATGCTTATGGAATTAAATCATTCCGATTAACGTGTGTTTGTGATACACAAGTGATTAGGGTAGGCTACAACGTGGGGTAAGCAATGACGTGAAGCATTTTGTCAAGCTTGACAATGTCACATGTGAAAAATTGGTAAATAGAAGCTCAATAAAATGCCATAAGGAGTGCTTATGTTTATTGGTAGAATCTAGGTTTATATCTTTTATAACTCGTGAGTGATGGTGATGCTTCTTGAATGGTGTGACCATGGCAACAATAGGTGAAGAGCAGCAACATTATCGCTCCGTGACGTCATATCCAACACCACACGGAACTAGAAATAATGACGTCATCAAATCGACGCAGTGTTCTCAACCCATATCTGCCAGGTGAGTTTGCTTGATCCATCCACACGTTTTTCATTTTCTTGGTGTGTTTTCTTTGGTGTGGATAACTTGGGAACCATTTTCTGTTTTTCCGTGGCTGTAACTTGTGTGCGTCCGACAAGCGGGTGCGACTGGTTGTATATTGGGCATAACCAACCTCCCGGAAGTACAAGGACACTATTCAAATTTCTTGGCACCTATTATAAATAAAGATTTGCTTAGGGTGCTTAAGGTCCCTTTTAAAAAAATTTCCTCATCACATTTTCTTAAAATGTTTTGCAAACGGCGTCTATAATGAATAATATATAAAACATATATTTTTTTCTCATTCATCTTAAGTGTTTAACGTTCCGTTTTGGAATCGACTGATCATATCAGCACATGAGAATTTCTACGAGCAAGAGTGAAATGGCCAACTACTTGTGCCGGAAAAGGTATTTTCCCATACCTTCCAGGTTTGTTTTGCATGTCACAATCGACATGAGACCGACGGCTTTACGTCCTCTTCGAAAAATGTGCTAGGGATTTTTATCGCTCAAGAAAAATCTGTCAACCTCGATTTTCGAGGGTTCAA
>CABFOV010000989.1:112578-142248 GCA_902141375.1 Timema poppense
GAGGTCGACAAAAACCTAGAGAAAGGATACTTAGTATATTTGTACAAAGCGACTTATTAGATGACCGTAGTGGCCACCTCTGAATTAGTTGGAAATGATTAGATTCTTTGGAGTTTCCTCTTAATCGAAATGTATTAGTTCCACAGGTCTTCCTGAATTCAAATAAACTCCAAAGGTTTTCATAAATTGTAAATAAATTCAAAGATTTTTATGAATTAAAAATAAAATATTTTAAAGTTTTTTCTGAATTGAAAAGAATATATTTTGAAGTTTTTTCTGAATTTAAAATAATTAGAAAAGTTTTCCTCTAATTAATGTTAAAGGTTTCCATAGCTATTGTCCGATTCTCCTACATATTGTCACAATTCATAACGGGCTCAGCATATTCGAGCACGCATCCATCCATCACGGTCGAGTAAACCGCACCGTTAGGCGGACAAAGTTGCTAGTCTCGTCTAGTCAGAGTTGTTGGGGCTCAGATCACGGTTGGCTGGATTAAGGTGTTTTCCATAAATTATTTCCCACTCTATTAGTGTAAATATGTTGATAACTCAAACGGCGTGAATAAATTCACATACGCCCGTTGGTGGAGTGTTTCTGTAACAGTATATATTATTTCGTTTCACTAAACTTACGGGTGTTTAGTAAATATCTCTATTAATATGGCTCATTATGATATCCTCTCCGCCACTGTCAAACCAAACTAGATTTACTTGAAATTTAGACAGAGGACCCACTGATGCGGCTCTTATTTTCATAGGAAAGGTCGTATAGAAAATACTTTAATATTTTTTTTGAGCAAAATTGATAACATTTTACCATTTATTTAAAATTATTCTTTTTTTCTTTAGGTATTAATATTATATATCAAAAGTGACGGCTGACTACCAGATGATTTGACGTATGATTATGTGAAAGTAGATCTAGTAAAGTTTCTAACTCTCAGCTATTCTTTTTATGAAAATCGGACTGTGTTATGGTTTTATTTCCCTTGTATTGTTTTGAATTTAGACTAACATAGCTTTTTTTTTTATCGGTAAGCTTAACACAAATATTAGGTATTAACTTTTTTAATATATTAGAGATATGAATGAAAAGAGCACCCAAAATTCTCCAATAGAAAGGGTAGTAAACCAATTTCGTGGAAAAACTACCACCAATAAAACCAGCTGTGATTCGAACTGGTATCCCACTCTCGAGTCAGTCCTTTGCGCTACCACAAAGAAAACTCTGCGAGTATTTACATTAGTCTCTCAAACGTTGAGTTTCGTTTAGTCCTAACCTTATCTTTTAATTAGATCAACAAACTGTGTGGCAGACTCTTTATAGATCTACTCAGTGCACGCAGATATAGAGGAAACCATTCTCTTAAGTTGATAAAAGTGTCAAAACATTGCCACATCGACGTTGTGACGGGTGGTGAAGCGCTTTATTTCCAGTGCCTCCATGTGACATCACCCGTCAAGTGCATAGACAAATAATATACCTAGACACTCAACCTCCAGGTTAAAATGGTTGCGCTCCGTTTGGCAGCTTGAACCCTTCGCCACTAGGATTGCTGCGGCTAGTCCTATAATCACTCAGCAGTGACACCAGCGAGGCCCAGTGTTAAAGGACTCAAGCTGGCAAAAGGAGCGCAGCGAAACTTCCGTAAGGTTGAGAGTCAATTTCTTACTTTTCTGTGGCCAAGTGCATGCCATGTATGCCCATCGATAATTGAAACTTCTGAGAATTCTAAAGAGACTGGATCCAAGGCCGTACTGGTAAGCGGTGTTTGGGGGGTTTGAACCCAAGTATAATTAATTTTTTTTTTATTCCTCCTCAATACTTTAATTATCGTAGTCTTTTAAAAATCTTAACACCTATAGTCCCAATTATGTTTCCAAAAACTTTAAACTACTTCAAGAAGCATCCAATGTACAATGTTCATTAAATTATGCATTACAACCCGCAAAATAACCTCGCTCCCAATACATAGAAAAGGTTCGGACCAGGGAGACGCCCGGATACACTATCCGGACCTTCTTCCGGTGAAGGGCAATTAAGAGATTATATTAAACTAAAAATAATAATGAATATCTCTAGTTTTAGTCGAGCTCATAACTGTAGATCGGATCGGATTATGGAGCATCCATTATGTTATTTCAAGTTGGTTTTATCAAACAAGATTTTTTTTTGTGTTAATTTAAAACTTGAAGCAAATATTTTATTCACAAATATAATATATTATCCTATGTGTAAATAAATAAATTTATTTTACTATTTATTTGGCTCTTGGGAAGAGAACAAATAAGGCCTGCCGTGTACTTTCAAACTGTGGGTTTGAAGTGGGATTAGTGATTACTATTGTTTATTGTTGTACCTGGGTCACGTGGTGTACGGCATCAGGCTCGAAATATACCAAATTTCCTATATATCGAATTGGTTGAGGTTTGAAGATATGCCGGGTGCACTGTTTTTGATTTTCCACGTGCTTTATTATCAATATAGTTTTTTCCAGCCCTTACTTGCTAATCGGTTTTCATAATTTTGATTTTTGAGTTAGTAAGTAGGCCTACTGTAGTAAACACGATTTTAGTTGATGAAAGCTTGCATAGATAATGTATTTGGTCAACATGTGTTTATTTTCTACTTTCTCGTATAGTGAAATAATTTTGACGGTGAACATTTTCAACCTCAAGATTATCATGTAGCCTGACTTTTATGTCTCCATGAACTATAAAAGTGGGTCATTTCTGTCGCTACGTTTTGTTAGAATATGCACCTAGAACCGTACTGAGGATGGTTTTTTTTAAAATGGGTTTCCAATCACCCTCCACTTAAATGCGGCCTACTCTTCCTCTAAATTCGTCCTTCCTCATCCCTAGCTCATTATCGTGATTATTATATAATGTAGGTGATCGTTGTGTGCTTTTCTGCTATGGTCTTAAACTAGGGATGGGAAAACTCTAGCCCACGGGGCAATTTATTTTATCACACAGGTACTTTTTACATTAAAATTTACTTTTTAAAACGAATCCCGGATGAATAAATTCATAAAACTAGAATTTAACCGACATTGTTTTGAGGAATAATAGCCCCAAGTTATCTCCAGCTAGATTGGATAAGTATGATGAATCCGACAGTAGATATTTTTATACACCAGAAATTATGAATACAAAGTTCATAGTTGTACACACCAGAGGGACATAGAATAAAAATTATCTCAATAAGTGTCGGTAACTGTCAGCATCTGATATATTATGCCTATAGTCTATTGGAAACTTTAATATGGTCGTTGTAAGTTCATACTTTATTTAAGTGGGCCTCATAAAAGTCCCCCAACCCTGTTAAAAAATTGCCCCATCTGCCCCCTGGTTATTTCCTGGATGTCCCTGCCCTTATTATGAAACTTGAAACTTATATAGAGTAGTTTCCTCTTCAGGTAATTTTATATCCTTCTAGATATTATTTCAAGAGATCACCACGCAAATATAAAATCATTTCCTTTCCTGTTTATACACTCTTGGAATTTACTTCAAGTGCATCCCACACAGAACCCAGACAGACCATTTCCTCTCCAGTTTATATTATTCTAGAATTTATTTCGAGTGCTCACCACGTAGAACCCGGAGCATTTCATCTTTATCTTGTATCCGTATAGAATTTACTTCAAGTATTCCTCAGGAAGAAGCCAGACCATTTCCTCTCCCATTTATATCCTCCTATAAATTACTTCAATCGATCATCACCACACAAATACCAAATCATTTCCTCTCCACTTTATATACTCCTGGAATTTACTTCAAGTACTCCCCACGCAGAAGTAAGACTATTACCTCTCCAGTTCATATCCTTCTAGAACTTCAAGTGCTCATACGCAAATATCAGTGCATTCTCTTTCCAGTCGACTGTATCCTTCTAGACCAGCCCGTACAGGTGAAGAAGCATGAGGCAGGCAGGTTGGCGTGTTAAGGCAAGGGAAATATTTAAACAGTGCGTCACCTCCTCCAGCGAATGACCTTGAAGAGGTTGCTTGTAACCGTCCCGTCCCAACTGGTGGAGTGGAAGGAAAACCTGCTTCCTAGAGAGGTGTATAGTCTGGCACACAGATGGACCGAACGACAAGCACTGCAACGTGTAGTACTGCAATCGTTTACACATTACGGTGTCCATTGTAACATCAGGATCCTGCCAGTAAGGGCACCACCTACTTGAAGGGACATAATGCCCTCACGCTACTCTATTTCTTAAGCTTCGAAACCACTAAAAAAATATCCTAAATTATCTTTAACTGTTATGTTGTGAGTTGGGACTCTATTAAAAATATCTATTCTTTGTTTGAGGATAACTAGGACCCGTATCCAAGAACGAGGAGGCTGAGCGAAGGAAAAGGTGGAGTTGAGTCAGAGGTGCTTTGATATGTTATTTACTTTGCTGAAACTCATCGCACCTTCTACTCCTCTCCACCTTCTGTTTCGCTAAGCCTCGTTCTTATTACGGATTCCTTTTAAATAGGTGTACAATATTATGTTGTTCTGAAAAACTTATATCTCATCAAACGTTCATGATAAGCTAATGTCTCCATTTAATGATCAATATGTAACTGTCGTAAGGCTTCATTATACCGGAGGTGACATTTTTGAAAACATGTGTTATTAACGTTTGTTATCAACAGTAGTTGTTGATAACATTTATCACTATCATTGTTAAAAGTCACTACAAATGTTAATAACATTTGTTATTTTTTCCATTAACATGTCGATAACATTGTTGCTAGCTTTGTTAATGACAGACATTTTGCGACCGCTCTGGAGGCGGTCCTGATCAAAGAATGTTGATAACAAAATATTACTAACAAGTTATTACTGTTGGCAACTCTGTTTAAAGAAGGCGAGGAGATTATGAATTTTAGTGCAGACGACTCTGCAGCTGAAGCAGCTGTACAAATGGTTGGTGGAGGTGACAGGAACTGAAGAAGCTTCCAACACATGTGAGGTGAAGAAGTTATTCAAGTCACCTACCAAAAGGAAGCGCACATACAGTTGTAGGAATATGTCCCCTTGCAATGATCATTTACGAAACAATAACATTAAGCTGTCAAAACTTTCACCGGTAGCTAAAAAGCGCGGGGTAAGAGCAAGCTTTTCTGGGACTGAAATTGTTTTTCTGGTTTTAGTGTCTTGCCGTGAAATGTTTGGACCTATACGGTTCACAAGGTACTCAAAAACTCTACTTGACATGGCTTACTTGATAAATCACCAATTTCAAGTTTTATTTAGTCCTTTTTCAAGTCACTTATGAAATAATTTCCACTTTTCTTGTCCCTACTTTGAAGGTATGGACGAACCCACATCCTTTTCCTATTTTTCTGTCTTCCTGTACCAATAATCTTCACACAAGCTGCAACAATAGCCACCGCTTACTGTGACTCGATTGTATGAGCTGCCAATAACATGATATTACTGAACATTCTCTTGGCTATCAACTTGTTAATATACATGTTTCAATAACTTTGTCATCCACTTTTAATTTTGACGTTTAAAATTGTTCATGATATGCTACCAACATTTTTGTCGAAAACATAGTTACAAACATTTTATTATTAACATTTACCAAAACAGTTTCCTCTGAGATATCTGCTGATAGCTTGTTTATATTGTTTGTTTTGAGTTTTTTAAGCACCGCGTCTTACTACCCGTTTGGGCTGTACGCCTATTTACTAATTACCTTAATGTGTTGGGGATAAGGAAGGTTGAATTTAGAGGAAGCGTACTCGCATTTGTGTGGAGAGAGAGTGGCAACTTAAAGAAAAAATCACCTCACCAAGCCCGACCGGGTCGAACCTCAATCTTACCGTCATCGGCAATCTAGTTTATTGCGAGAGTGAAAGTTTTAGACCATGCGGCCACCGAAGCTTTTTTCTCACAATGTAAATATCACTGAAGTAGACCGTCATTTGTCAGCAACAACAGCATTTACTTCCAAACAATGACATCAATTCTAAACAATATACACACTGTGTTTATTTGTTTTAGCACCGCATTTTACTACATGTTCAGTTTATACGAATTACACTAATAGGTTAGGGATTAGGAAGGCTTAATTTAGAGGAAATATACCCCCATTTGCGTGGAGGAAGAGTGGAAAACCGTTCATGGAAAAAACCTCACTACACCCTATCGGGATCAAACTCTGATCTCCTTGTCTTCGGCAGTCTAGTTCAACACGAGATTAGTGCCTCAATCCACGCGGCCACCGAAGTGTGTATGTGTTTAATTACTTCAGTGCCATGTAAGCTTGCTACGGCACATATTAAAACTATAATAATTGCGACCCAAAAGGACCCATTTCATGGTGGCTACAGACAGGGAAAACAGGGAAAACCTGAAAAAGTCAGGAAATTTTGTAAAATATTTTTTGTAGCCACCCTTAATTTGCTGTTGATTGATTGAGGAATAGAACGTTGAGGGATATTAGAACCACCTCCTGGTATACGCCTGTCTTTAGTCTATCAAAAAGATAATCTAAGGTTAGGAGACTGGAATGTCGTTACACTTGCAGACTGTCTTGATGGTGTAGGTCAGATTTAGTGTTATTATCTTAAATAAACGGGTCATTAACATTAATATGATACAATTAATTGCTACTAGGAGCTGTATAGAAGCCGTGCAGGAAATACACTATGCAACAGCATGGATGAGCACTAGTGGAGGTGAGTGGATCTACCGGGTATCGACCCAGGTTATATTTACTCTAATACAGGTTGCTGATACGGTGGTTTCACTTCTAACCCATCTCTTATTTAGACAATACTATCATACCACTTTTTTACTTTTGTCCCACAGGCTACTCTATCCAGTACTTTTTACAACAAAAACCTCATAAACCAGTTTCGATATTAACGATGAAATCAGAGTCATTGGTCTCGATT
Source organism: Timema poppense (assembly GCA_902141375.1). Classification (NCBI taxonomy): domain Eukaryota; kingdom Metazoa; phylum Arthropoda; class Insecta; order Phasmatodea; family Timematidae; genus Timema; species Timema poppense. The sequence goes on from CABFOV010000989.1 coordinate 119,492, forward strand.
CATTATGGCTTCGATTCACTTATCTCAATCGTTCCCTATCCTTTCCCCCTGACCATACTGAAAAAAAGCGTACAAGGAGAGGCAGGCAGCGAAAAAAAAAAACCACCCAAATAATTTAACTTAAATTATAAGATTTTTGATCTATTAAGGACGTTTTGATACCTTTCACCTTCATTTTGCGCAAACCTTGTTTTAAAAGCTTTAATTAACCGGTAGCATAATGCCAAAATTTATAAAATGGGCACTTAGAAGGGCTGGTATGTTATGTTGGGTAACACTACTATGCTATCAATATTAGTTACGCTTCCATAATTCACATGTTCATAAGATAGTATTACTATTCAAAGTCTACCCATCACGCCTCCAATGCTCCCATTTTTAGAACCCAAGTGCCACCTCTGAAGGATGGAAAAAGCTCGCAAACCTAGAGTTATTGTGTTTTTTTGGAGCAAAAATAAAAACACACATAAAATTGATACATAAATATAATGATTTCTTAGGAACAAGGAATTAGCGGGAAAAATAATTAAGCAAGCATAACAAACATTTAATGTAAAAATAGCATTTAAAACATTCACATAACATATTGAAAAAGCATAGGTCATGGTTCAAGGGTATATTTCAATTGTACCCATTTCATTCAAAAGTTCAGGAATACCGCAAATAAAATTAGTGTTTCTAAACTTATATTGCAGTATTAAAATTCCCTTTAATCATTAGACAGACAATACACAATATCTTTATTTTGTCCGTTAAGCACTCAGAAAACGCGATTTTTTTTCTTAAAGCTTATTCGAAAATTTTCAATTATGCTTTGTCATTTTCAGAAAACAATTGGCTCTTCCTACAGACAATGACGTGAATTTTAAATGAACAAAATACCATTTTAATATTAAATATGATCTAGTCATTGATCTAACTTCTCCGCCCACCCCCCTCCCCTCTTAGTGACATAGCTATTTGAAAATTAGGATATTTTCGCATTTGAAAAGGGCGACCCTACTGAAATCTAGGCTTGTATGCTTTCAATAGCAAATAACCCCTCTTCATCCACCCTGATGAATAAGTTTTTAAATTGAAAAATAACACCTGGACGTGGGAAGTGAACCCGGGACTCTTAACTAAGTACTTAAATGCCCTAACCACTTACCTATCCATGTATCGTCCCATACCTAGGCTCATTCTTCACTCGGCATACTCTCTGTTTAAATAATATGATATTTAGATGCATATATAACCGTAATTAACAATACAATAGCTTGGATATTCAATCCATCATCTTGATGAAGTTGGATGTAGTTTGGTTTATTTTTTTAACAAAGAACTAAGCATATTTGGCTTAACGCGTTCTCTGTATTATGATATAATTGTTGTTTTTTCAGTACAATTACAAATTTTAAGTTGCATTGAAGGTAGATTAGTAGTAACGTACTCGCTTTGAACTGAATAGAGGATGATAACAATCACTTCACATTACAGCCTACCAGGATTTGAAGCCCAAACTTGTCGTGAATAGTGACCAAGTGCACCTGAGTGAGTCTAACTCACTAGACCACTCGTTAACAGGAGGTGCGGGTATATTAATTTGTGTTAATACTAATCTGGAATTACTCATATTGTAGGCTATAATACCATGTAATCCACTATACCAAAGAAAAACTATTTTGAGCAACGCCCGGGGTCGAATGAGAACTCTCTAATTCTGTTATAGAGCTGCCCAACCACTAGCCATGGTTTGAATTTGTTAAACATATTTTGTCTGGAAAAGTTGATTTTTTTTAGGGTGTGCCTAGCGCAAGGATTGCTTTAATCCAGTGGCATAGAGATGAATGGCATTGTTAACAGAAAATGCACCAACACTCGCTTTGAAAATAAACATAATGAAAATCCCAATGTGCCCTAATACACCCAGCCGGGATACGAGTGGGAAAACCACCACATCAAACTAAAGACATGGACTTGTGATGTGATATTTTAAATGTGTACGTTCAGTGCTATAGTTATTAGCGACTTAATCTATGAGGTAGGAATTATAAAGGTAACTCATAGGAAATGTACCCGCATTAGTGTTTATAAAGGATGTAAAAAAAACCTAGCGCACTAGGTCAGGATTTATACCCAAAACCTCCTTGTCAACAGTGCTCAAGTGCAATGCGTTTCTAACGACCCAGGACCCCTTGGCCACTGGTGTGAGTGTATTGATTTGTTCCGAGAGATTATAGAAACAACTTTCACCAAAGGGAAAACATTCCAAGGCACTGGCGTGCGAAACTTGTGCATTTAATTTACTGCAACTCATGTGTTATTACGGCGCGTCAGCACTAAACAGCGCTGCAACAAAATTCAATTAAAAAGAATGTTCTATAGTTTACACTTAAGAATTATTTTTAAAATTAATTTTTCGCGCGCTCCATATTCTACTAATACAGTCTGATTTAAATAGGAATACACTTTGTTGACAGTTAAAAAAAAACTAAAACAATTGTTATATATATTCATACGTCAAGTCATGTTATCTGAATCTGACACTTTCAATTGATACTATCAGAACCTATAAAATAACACTTATAATAAAGTAAAATGATATCAATATTGATCTAAGAAAGAATGTTTAGGTATTTTACAAGTCTCTTACAACCAGTCATTCAATGCTTGTCCGGGATTTCCACACATTCTCGTTAAAAGGATAAGGAATGAGTAAGATGGCATTTAGAGGAAATGTTTTGCCATCAGCGTGAAGGCAGAGAAATGAAACCTTAAGTATAAACTATATAATTAAAACTGGTTGAGACTCGAACCCCGATTTCTCAGTCAGTGGCAAACAAACGCGACAGATGCCATAACCCGCATGCCTACTTATGCGAGTCCTACGTTTATAATAGAATTAAGTTAGTTATGTTTTACATTTTTATAAAGTTCATTTTTTATCGTTCGTTAAAATGAACTTTTGTTGGGTTTTTTATGCTCGTGTGTTCAAAATCATCACATCTATACTTTCATAGATTTGTTTTAGGTGGAGCTGTGTCATGTTTATAAACTGTAAAATGTACATACGAAGGGACTTTTATGAAAGACAATCTTTTTTTAGGCCAAAATTAAATTACACTTGACATTAAAATTAGTATTATTTTATAGGCATTGATACTATCTAACAAAAATGACAGCAACCGACCATATTACTTGATGAATAAATACGTGAAAGTAGATCTGATAACTTTTCTGGCTGTAAGATAAGACTTTTCCAAATAAAATTGGACTGTAGAGTAAAGAAAACATGGTATGGTGACTGAGAAATATTTTAGTTCCTCCGATTTAATCTTTCCCCCCCCCCCCTCTACCATACAAAAATGAGACGAAGATAATTATAGATTGGCCATGGCCGATGCCGTTATATAGTTCGAATCTCTGATAGCAAGTACAGTGACTAAAGCGTAGGACCGACGATAAAAAAAAAACCTACCGCCACAGGAAATCGAAGCCGTGACCCCGATGGCAGCCCCATCGCTAACAGTGGTGTTTTTATTGTAGCGACGTGGGGTTTATGGCCGCGCTGGAACATGGGTGTAATTGAAGTGAAATGTTGCCACACCTTTTTCTTTTTGTTGCGTTTATTATTCGCACACTGACCAAAATGTGTTGTTTTGTCCCTGTTTCCGGAGCTCAAGATGACCTCTCTGCTTCAGTGAGCAACGAGAGTGGCTTTCACATACGTTGAGGATGTAGGGTAGTGGGAATAGAAATGATTTCAGCCGTCCTTGTGATGGGCCATTTTATTAAATTTAAATTTATTTAAAACATAATATATAACATTTTAAAATGTTAAGAGGACGTGTGTTTGAATTGAAAAATTGAAACTAATTTAAAACATTTTATTTGGGTATTGTAGTGTACAAATAGTATACAAACGGTAGTAAAAAACTTTCTAAAAAATCTCGACTTTTTCTAAATAATTATTAAGTAATTTTAGATCGACTAATGACAAACGAAATAGCGGAATATGACAAGGTAAGTTTGCTACCGTACGGGGTAAACCAAGGGTACATAATATTATCATCTAAACGCTTTAAGCACCTTTATGTAACCTATATATGAAACCGGGAGTGGGTGGAGGGGGATAATAGGGGACACATTAGAAAAGCCGGGATAAGGTGAAACAATAAAAGTCAACTTTTAAAAATGAACTATTTTTGGATTCCCTTGGGCCAAAATATATTACTGTGGAAATATTGTTCATTTACAGAGTTAAACTTTATGTTTTACGACACTATAGAGTTAATTTGGTATAATGATTCATACGGTGTTGGCTTACATCAATATCACAGAAGATATCATATATAAATATCAACTTATGCTTTACCAAAATGACTGGCATTATTGGACCTTTTTATGGAACTACCTTTCTTGATACAGATGATATTGAAGTCTTGTATACAACTTTTTCTCATTTACTCTTTTGAGTTGAGTAACATTAGTTAAAGTTTCATTTGCAACCGTATAATACTACTACCCGTTTGTACTCTACGCATTTACTTGAATTATTGGGATAAGGATGAGAAAGGGTAGAATTTAAAAGACGTGTAATCGTATTTGTGTAAATAAATGTATTCGCGTAAAGGAAGGGTAGAAAACAATTTAGGAAAACTGCCGTCATCACACCCAGCTAAAATTCGAACCCCGATCTTCCCGACAGTGGCAACCCAGACTAAAGGAGCTTGATGATTAGATCGCCTGCCCATGGTGCGAGTGAGGAGAATAAATTAATAACTAGCACATAACACAAGCTGATGTGAAGGAATAGAGGGAACTTGGCCGAACTTAAAGATGGGTTTTTCAATGGTTGGGGCTCATGATAAATGCCCTCAAAAGGAGAATGCAAGACATTTTATTTTAGCATCAAATCTCACTTGGAAGATTTTTTTAAACGTGATTGGGTTTGTAGATGCCCCCCAAATTTCATTTTGTATGACCTTGTACTAAAAGGTGATAGTGTATAATTTTATTTTGTATTTTATTAACTACAATATATTGCTGACAGTTTTGTCTTTTTGCTATTGGATGGTGTGGAATTGTGACGCGACCTAATGTACAATCTTTGCCCCTTCACTGCTAATACCATGGTGTAATTACTAACTAGTATATATGTCGGATTGTTTCCATGGAATAAAGTTACGGTGTCACACTCATATTATTCATGTCCTCCGGGATGGGAAAGGGTTATAGCACCATGACGGTGACCGCGCTAACTAATTCAAACGTAGTGCCCCCCCCCCCTCCTCCCTATTTGTTACTGGCCACTCGCTATTTACATGATTTAGCTTCATGGATAAATCCTGGCATTATTATATTTTTTTAAATGTAGATAGTTCTACTATGTGGAGAGTGTTTGTGAAGTTTGCTTTTCATGTAAGTAGGTTGAAGTTGCAGGGCGATCTGAGTTTAAAAAAAAACATAGTGGAATATCTATATTTTATTTAGGATAAAGCTAGTGTGATATTTCTTTTTTCTTAAGGAAAAGGTGGTGAGATAATTCTTTAATTAAAAGGTGTGTGATAGCTTATATCTTTTTTCTCAAGATAAGGATAGTATGATATTTCTTTTTCAAAGGAATTCAGTAATGTGTTATATATTTTTCTTAGGGAAAGTGACCTTAAATTTTTTATTTTTGAAAAATGATAGTGATATTTGTTTTTATAAAGGACAAGGTGGTGTGATATTAATTTTTTCTTATCGCAGTATTTTTCTATCTTTTTCTCGCTATATTAAAATATAAATTTACCTGTGATCCATTCCGACTTTTTTCCGTGTGCTTTATTTAATACATGGCACGATGATGGTATCACTCTTTGGGACTCGATGATGATAGAGATTGTGAGTCATTTATAAAACTTACGCTATCACTAATCCTTCTTACCTCTAGAGTTTCGATTCGAACGATGTATTCCTCGAGAGGGTGTAATAAAGAATTGCTCTTGGCCGCTATTTGTCACTAATCATATTTTGGATTTGTACCTCAACATAGAGATATTAATATCATAATATAAATTTTAGTAAATGGAAGGATAACTTAGAGGAAATCTACTCATATTAGCATGTAAAAAAAAAGAAGAGAAAACCACATGTAAGAAACCATCTCGGGGCATCCGGACGAGATTTGAACCCCTCCTTGTGAATCTAATGTCTTAGACCACTTTGATGTGGGTAAATTTCTATGATTAAATATTAACTTACTCATTTTATGATTCTGAAATATAATTTAATTTTATTTCAGACAGTGGTCAAACTAGGAATTTTGGTTCACCTCCCTTCCCGCTGAAGTCATGTAAGGACCTCATTTCCTCCCCATGATTAAAAAATAGATAAAAATAATGCTTGGGTGTAATACAAAACATCGACAAGTAAAGGAACAACTTGACAAGCCTAGCAAAATCCAGGTTAATATGTCTTGTAGATACTTATTATCTAGTCAATTCCAAACTGTAAGGAACAGCTACTTTTTTTTATAACCGGATCGATTTATAAACTTACCAAAGGTACCGCGATCACCAATTGATTCTCCACTCTAATTTTTGATTTTTTTAAAATATTGTCTATACATCTCTTATTTATTCCTTGATTTCAATATCTTACTTAAGGACGTTGCCTACTTAGAGATTTCGAAGCTAATTTGCGAAGCGGGCTGAATCTTAACTAGACGCACCTAAACATTCGCGCTTTGAAAACATTTATACGCTTTGAACATTACTTTTTTCTTGTTTCCTATTCTAGACATACACATGCTTCCACGCACATCTTTATATTCTGAAAAGAAGACTCCTGCAGGACATTTTCAGGACTAAGCCAAATAGCCTAGGTTGTAGATGATGTATAAAAAATACGTTTACCAAAAAATCTATTTCTATGTTTAAAAAAATAGTTTTGTGAAACTGTATTTTTAGAATTATTAAAGAACTTATGGTTATTGTTTCAACATTGTATCTTTAGAGCTCACGGAAAAACAACAACTTAAATTCACTGTCAAGGAACATCCTATCTTGATCTGCCATGACGTCACAGGTAAGGTAATTAACGTCCTTAAAATACGTTTGGTCCTCTCACCTTTCAAGGGAAAAAATGGATAAATAATATTTACATCTTCATACTGAACTATTTAATTTTATTATAACATTACCCATTATGACTGATCAAGGCTATTTTGGTCACACTCAAATATTATTTGGAATTACTTAATATATTTGCGAGACTAGGAAACTCATATCTCGACTTTTAACGACAATCGATCTTTTACTACGCGATTGATTGAATATTTCCACAAGATCGACCAGTTGACGACACCTACAGTAGCCCCATGGCTTGTTTGGTGCTGACTGACAGCTCACAGCTAACTTCTGACAGTCAGCATTTAAGTATATACCTAAATTTTGACTGTCAGAAGTGACAGATACTAAACACATGTTTTTGCAGATCATATGGTTCGGCTTAGGGATTTATAATTTGGTGTGGTAACTTTTCAAAGCCGTCAGCTGTCATCTGTGAGCTGTCAGTCAGCACCAAAGAAGTCATGGGGCTACTGTACTGTGGGCCTGTACATACAGTCCATGTTTCATTGGAAGAACCTTATTTGATAGCGAGGAAAATTTACTAGATATACTTTCACGTATTAATATATCAAGCCATGTGATCTGCAGCTGTCACGTTTGATAGATATTAACAATACCCATAAATAACGTTAATATTATAGTAAAATGTTATCACTGTTGACCGTATAAAACCTTATTTGTATTTTTTAAAAGGCTCTTCATACCAAAATCTCACTATTGGCGTTGAGGTGACCATCAATACTCAACACCCCTCTCTCAAAACCTTTAATTTTTTTTCTCTCAAATATTAAATCACATATTAAATTTTAAAATATATTTGGAAGAAGATAAAGGAGAGGTGTATAGAAAACATATAAAAGGTAACCAACACAATATTGCTTTGTTATTCTTTTCATTGTAACAACCATATTGTGTTCGTTTCCTTTTATGTTTTCTATACACTTTTCCTGTATCTTCTTCCAAATATATATTACAAATTACCTCAAAAAGCGAAAGGAAGTTTTTTTAAATAAAAAACATATGCATTTTTCTTATTATTATTTTGAAAAAGAGGGAATTTACCATTTAATCAGCTTACGTAGTGAAATATGTAACAAAACACTCCAACAGCTTGCTTGTAAGTAAAGCAGTAAATTTTAAACGAACTGAAGAGAAACCCGCACTTTCTAATAAAATAGCATCCCGTTCAACCGGTAGGAATCAAAGGCTCACGAATCCTAGATATGCGTGCTAACCACTCTTCCAAATACGGTCCCCATCATTAGCCCGGTTAGAAGAGGTAAGTCAAGCGATGAACCGGCAAAGGAACAAATAAACAAATGAAAACTCTTTTTCCATGTCTTTGTAGTTTCACTCGACCCTTTTTTTTGTGCTCTTTTTCCCTTCTTCTTCAAAGTTGCTTTTCGTACGTTTTGTAGGGTAATCAAACGTCCCTTATTTCACGGGAGAGTTCCTAACCCACTTTTAGCAAAGTCCTTTCCAACAAAAAATGAAAACGCACTTGTCAGGACTGTTATTGTCTCGTATTTCAAGTTGATATGCCTTTGCAATGAAAGTTAACCTCTTATAATGCTACAAAACACGTTCACAAAATGTAATAATTACTACCTGGGGTAGCAGACTCTTATAACTATATTCCATTCACCGTAGGAATTGACTTCTGAAAGGCCTTTTTCCCTACCATAAATCTACTATATAGTAGGATATTGGTAGGAAAAAAGACCTTTCAGAGAGTAATTCCTACCGTGAATGGAATATACCAAGTTAATATATTACCTACTTCAGTGGTCGCATGAGATAAGGCGTCACTCTCGCATATACTGGACTAACGATAATGAGAACACCAGGGTTCGATTCCCGGTATGGGTGTACTAAAGTTTTTTACGAAATGATTTTCCACTCTCTCTCTTTCTTCATGAAAATACTGCACATCATATAAAATTCCACCTTTCTTATTTGTAACAAACTAGCGTAATTAGTACATATGCGTCTAACCTGAAAGTTCTAGAAGACTCGGTGACGAAAATAAATAAATACATACATCACTCATAACCTAAATTTTAAACATATCAGTATCCTCTACATAAGTCTCAAATTAGTTTAACCTATGACAACAAATATAGCTCAAAGTTTAAAAATAATTTGTATTTATGGATCCGCGCTACTACCCAATTATTGTAGCTACAGCCAGGGGGAATATTTACTGATACGTTTATGTTACTGATAGTTTTTACGTCGTATTTTGAATTCTGATAACAACACTAGTCGGCCTCGGTTGTCTTGAGGTAAAGTGCTCACCTCACCCCTCGAGGTTCGTGGGTCCAAACCCAACCGGGGATCGATGGATTTTTCTTGAGCGATAAAAATCCGTAGCACAACTTCCCTCGGAGAAGAAGTAAAGCCGTAGATCCCATGTCGACTATGACATTTAAACGTAACCTGAGAGATGTGAAAATACCTTTCCCGCCAAAATTGGTAGGCTCTTTCAATCTCGCTCATAGAAATTTTCATGTGCTGATATAATCAGTTGGTTCTAAAAGGGCACATTAAATACCTTAAATATATAAATTATACAACACTAAGTCTGTATTTGTAACGTACACCATCAACACAATAGTCGCAGTATTATAAATAAGGCTCTCGAATCGGTAGGCACGTGAGTAAAGGTGACGGACAACCTCATCTGGTGGAACTCGCCAGGGCTAGTTGAGATCGGGGTACTGATTCCCGACCTTGTTTACTGATTTTTACACCGTATCTCATTATTTGTTTGGACTATTATATTTTATTAATAACGCTAACGGGGCCAGGAATAAGGAAGATATAATTTAAAGGAAATGCACCTAGATTTGCATGAAGGAAAAGCGATAAACGATTCAAAAATAAATGGTAAGACACATTTATACAGACTTTCTCATATAATCTATTTTATTGTATTTTTTTCTCAAAAAATAGGATTTTGGTTAACTACTTCTTAAGTAAGTTTTCACCAGAAAAACAAATACATCTTGTTAATCACAATAAACACACCTGATATTATATTTTTTTAAACAAAACTATTCACATATTATAGATTTCAAATATCACTTATTTATAAACTACCCTCAAATATTTTTTATTTGTAAGAACAAAAACATATTCCGGTTTTTTATGAAAAAACATTCTAAGATATTCATTTTGAACCAAATCTTCAAGGACACTTTCTAAATATTTCAAATTTCTAAAAAAATGGTCATAACTTAGCTACCTTTGAATATATTTATTTGAGAAAATTAAACATAAACTACTATTTATAATGTAAAATACTAATTTTGAACGAAATCGTTGTAGTTATTATTTTTAAATTTAAGTTTCTAAAAAAAAATCCTAGGCAATAAATTAATATAAAATGATTTTTTAAAATAAAAACAAATAGGCCTATATAAAATTATGTATATTGTAAAAGAAACTACCAAAGACCTATTTTTAACCAAACGTTTGAGTCAAATTTTAAATTTTATTTAAAAAAACAAATCATCATCAGTAGACTAACCTCATACGAATGTTTTCCAGATAAAAAAGTATATACCTGTAGTTTTATTTGCCCTTTCATTCATTTCGATGTTTCATTTCATTTGGAAATAAAAAGAACCACTCATAAAAAAATGCTCTTAATTTAAGGGCTAGAGTCAAAATAAAAGAGGTTGCGGGGTATAACTAACCATATCATAATTATTTAATACGCGTGAATAAAATCTATCAACTGAGTTCAGATCAGTGGCCAAGGACAGACCTAATTGTAAAATCCACTATTTGGTTTTGAGGGTACATAAATCGTAAGGATTCATAATAATTTTGAGGTCGATAATTTTAACGATTGCAATACTTTCTAATCAGCTGAAAAAGTGACAAACACCCTCAGTACATATAGCCACTTGGTCTTCGAACCCTGACCTTTCCGCCAGGAGCAACCATACTAAATGATTGATTTATTTCATAAATTTTCCAATAGTATGAAGTAAAATAAATCATATTTAATACAAATAAGGTATTTATAAGCTTGTTAATCTAAATTATTATCTATTTAATATTTTGGATATCACATTGTAGTTTCTCTGAATTATTTACTCTTCTAATGTTTAATTTTTTTTAATCCATAATTTTATAATATATATTTATACAATAATTTGATAAAAAACACACACAAAAAAACAACAACATTGGTTTCCTCAGACTTGAAGATGACGAAAAATCATCGAAACATGTTGTTGTCCTAGAAGAAAAGTATATAAAATAAGGATAAGGGAATAAAAAAGAAGATACAAACTTACTTTCAATTATTATTAGGGTGACCTGGCGGTCTAGGGGTAAGGTGTCAGACTTCTATGCTGGCGGCCGGGGTTCAATCCTCGGTCCCGGCATAGATTTATCTGATTACCAAACCCTTCCTTCACCTCTGACAAGACATCTTGTGAATGTGAGGAATGCCAGGCCTCCACCGTGGTTCGGATTCCACGTTAAACTGTAGGTCCTCCATTTCATCTCACAATCACCCTACCATTACACATTAGCGTAAGTGCGTATAACCCGAACGGGTAGTAAAACGCGGTTCTAATAATAATAATAATAATAATAATAATAATAATAATAATAATAATAATAATAATAATTATTATTATTATTATTATTACTCCTTACTCCTTAAATATACATGAACATTATTACAAACTAAATGAGCTGTACATTTAGACATGGTTGATTGGGAACGCTTCCCTAAAAGATTTTTCACTCTCTTCCTAATCTCATCAAATATGGATAGTCCAGTTGGGTAGTAAGACAAGGTGCTCAAAAATAAAAATAATAATAAAACAAAGTCATTTGCAGATATAACTCGCATTGGTCATCTTTTTCAAAAAGCTGTTGGGTTTACTATTTATTATTTATTTACTTGAGGTATTTAACGTGCACTTATTGAACCGACTGAATAGATTATTTGTACCCGAAAATTTTTCTATGAGCGAGAGTGAAAGGGCCTACCAATGTTGCCAGTTAAGGGATTTTCATCTACCTTCCGGGGTCATTTTATACGCCACAACGGACACGGGACCGACGGCCTTTAATTTCCTTCCAAAGGATGCTGTGCTACGAATTTTTATCGATCAAGAAAAATCCGTCGATCCTAGCTGGGTTTTGAACACACAATCATCGGATCCTGAGACGAGAACTTTACCCCGAGAAAAGCAATATAATGTTAACTTTATAGTTATACTCTGCAATATTTCAATATAACTTTGTTATACCAGCGGCCTAGTGGTTTCGGATTTTAGACTCTTGGCTCTCTTTGAACTTGGCTGCTGTTAGCACATGGGCCGGGGCTTGAATCCCGATCTGTTCTAATATATATGTATATCTGTTATAATACCGTTGCTATTGCTGCTTATATATATATAAGTAGTACTAACACATGAAATAGCAGCAATAGGAGCTATATTTTACTCTCATGTAGTAGGAATGAGTTAGGCATACTATTATTGGAAATGTACATGCATTTAGTTGGAGGGAGAGTAGAAACCCATAGGAAAAAAACACCCTAAATACACCCTACCAGTATTTTAAAACTCCGATATCCCATTACTGGCAATCCAGCCTAACATGATAGTGACGCGTTAGACCATGTGACCAACGATGCTGTTATTTATTAATACTACTAATGTGTACGGATTGTAGACATGTAATAATTAAACAAAACTTATTTATGCAGGAAAAACAATAGTATTGAAAAGTTATAAGTTCAAGTCACAAACAGTTATAAACAAGAATTAAAGCCTATTGTCGCATAGGTTTGTGGTCCTAATCCCGTTCGGTGCAGGGGTTGTGGTTTTCAAATTTTCTTTGTTTTTCTCTAAGTCTTTCCAAATCAATTCTGATGCATTTACTCTTGACTACCTTCCTCATTCTTATCTCTTAGAATAGTCGTTAATAATGATTGTATTACAACTAGGGATGAGTCCTTAAAAGCCTTAGAGGTATTTTAGAGTCATCGATTCTAAAAAAAATTCAACTTCAAGTTTAGAATTTTTATTTTATTTGAACTTTGAATCTGCTTTTTTTTTCTTTTCTTCTGATGCTTCAAGTGGCTTAACCCAACCAAATTAGAGAACAGACCTAACAATCAGACCTCATACCATTGGTTTACCAAATGCATTTGAATTCATATTATATTATTATGTTATGTTTTATAAATTAATACAAAACAATTTTATCGGTTGTTCTCTACGGGTGTGAAACGTGGTCTCTTACCTTACATGATGAAAATAAATTTAGGATGTTCGAAAAAAAGGTGCTTAGGAAGAGGCTTTGTCAAAAAAGGGGTGAGAATGATGGGGAGTGGTGGAGGTTACATAATTATGAGCTACATGACCCCTAAAACCTTTTTCAGGGTACTGACTGGCAAACTCCATGGGAATACACTATTGAGATGACCTCGATGCAGATGGGGGGATAACATTAGAATGGACTTGAAATATATTGGGTGTAATGAGGTGGACTGTATATAACTAGCTTAAGATAGGGATAGGTGGCGTACTTTTGTAAATGCGGCATTGAACTTTCTTGTTTCTAATGCCATATATAGAGTAACTAAGTAGACTATATTAATTTGTTTTAGCATCTAAAAAACTAATGTGAACAAAATCATAATAGAAAAAAAATAAATCCTATCACTGGGGGAATATCAGCCTCTTATGCTTACCATATGTTTTCTTTGATTCTAACTTAGATTCAAGATTAAAGCTCCATAGCCAGAATGAAGATATGGAAACGAGATTCTAGTTAGAAAAAATGTGAATTCAACCCATCTCTAAATTTAAAATCTAATAATTAAAAGAATAAACCTACCAGAGGATACGAACTAGATAATACTGTAGGGGCCTAATAGTTGTACGTGGTTGCATTCATCATTAACAAAATATTGGGATATATCTGGTACAAGGAGGAATGGCAAGTCCTTAATATGCTGTTTTAGGTTAAGTTTGGTATTAAGTCATATTCTGTCTTATATAGTTCTTGGTTTTAGAAACGATATGCCAAATATTAAAATCGTTTCGTCGTGTACGTCTTAAAATGATGGCACGTGTTTTAATAAACCATTTTTGTTTTTGTGTGCATTGCATCTTACTTACCCGTCCGGGAAATCCTCATATTTGCACTAATAGGGTGGAGGAGAAAATGTAAAATCAAGAGTAAATGTACTCGCATTTGCGTGGAAGCAATGTGATAAACCAATTAAGGAGACCCACCATCCATACATCCTTCTAGGATTCACACCCTCGATAAACAGAAGTCCTGTATATTGCGAGTGTGATGCCTTAGATCATACGACCACTGGTGAATATAATTAACTACCTATATTATACAAACCTCTCAACAAAATTTTATCCCTCACAGTTGTTACTACTTGGAGTTTACTTTACGATCGATATTGCCATCGTACAGTTGCACTGAGTGGGTATTTGCAAAGTTTTTTACTTTGTGCTTAGAAAAGTAAAAAAAAAGAAGGCTTTGATCTCTGTTCATTTTGCTTCTCTTCGAGTGCAAGGAGACTACAACGCTACAACACGGCGAGCCCGCTTATTAAAACAAAAATTGGCTGAACCGGCTCTAACCACCTCTTTCCCCTCCTCATTTTGTTTTGAACGGTAAAGTCGGAAGTTTTCACCAGACGCTACTTTATGTACAATCCCCTTCCCTTTGCACAAATCTAGAAACATTGTTAGAATGTTTCGTTTACACGCTTGCCCAGAAGTTCGTATAAAAATACGATATTAAAGGATTCAAACTCAAGTTTGATTGCTTTTTACTTTAGTTTGGATAATAGACTCAAAAAGTGTGACTTTACGTGTACTTATTATCAGGGCTTATATTTCGATAAGATGTCATCTCTTTTTATGTTCATATCCCCCCTTTATAGAAATGCATATATAATAGTTTTTTGTGTCTTTTTAGGCATTTTAAGGGATTTTGAAGTCATATTTAGGCATTTTTGAGTCATTTTAGGCATTTATGTTGGATAAGTATATTTTAAAATAATATCGATATTTGTAAATGCATAAATTCTCAAACATAAACATTTTTAAACACACAATTGTCTTAATGAGAAGATAATGTTAACTAATGAGCTTTGTATCCTCTTTGCTTGTAAGGTTGTAAAATACATATTCCTGGTGAGACTGCGACTAAGCGATAGAGGGTTGCTTTGGGAGGGGGTAGTTATTACTTCTGAAGCAAATATTTGTAAATCCATGCTATATTTAGCAGACTGAAAGAGTTTAATTATTAAAGGTTTTACATTGTATTTTTCATCTGTAAAATACGTGTTTGATTTAGACATGTGCATTTATTATTAGTCTAAGAATTTTTGTTAATATTTTTAAGTCTTTTGAAAATAAATAGTTTTTATAGTCTTTAGGTCATTTTATAGGTATTTAAAAAAAAAGTAATTTTTAGGTTATCAAAATCTGGGGCGTGGGTACGTGATTTAAAACATCTGTCTCGCAACATACACATTTCCCCATTACGAAAGGTTTGATTTTCGAATATTTGGCTGGGTACACTAAGGGTAGTTTTTCACGTGTCATTTATCTCTGTGGTTTTCCCATCTCATTTTCATGCAAAGCTGGAAGCGCGTATTCTGAACTATAACTATTCTTCCCATATCATTGTATAATGTTTTCTGTCCCTTAGCTAACGTCTTTAGTAACCCTGTTAAAACTACTACTACTACTACTACTACTACTACTGCTGCTGCTACTATGGCTACTAGTGCTACTATGACTACTACTGCTAATACTGCTACTTCTGCTGCTGCTAATACTACTACTATTGCTACTACAACAAAAAGACTACAATTTAATATTATTATCCTATAACACTCTTATTATATAATTAAATATATATATAAAAATTATTATTATTATTATTTACGTTTTTATGTATCCCAAAAATAAACAGTTTTATGGATTTAGTTCACACTTTATATTCAGATGTTGTATCGCTATACCTCAAAAAGAAATCGTGATTTGAATTCTATCTCTAAAATTAAGGGTATTTAAAAATTAGATTTTTTTAAAAGGGCATAGTGATTCTGTTTTAAATCGGATATCTGAGGAATATTTTGTACATAATATACAACATTTAAAAACTTTTGATCTTTTAGAAAAGTTCATTTATGGTAGTTTACTGATGAAATAATTTTATTTTTAATTTGAACCAATTTGAAATGTGCGTAAACTATTGTATTAAAATATCTGAGAATTATTTTGCATTTTAATAACTTTGCATATTTGGTTTAATCGAAAAAATATTTAGGTGCATTTTATTAATCACGGGTTTTAAATTTTTTTCGAAACTATACTTATGATATTGTATGCACGATTGTGCTGGACCATTTATTTTCAAATGCGACATCAAATGCACAGTTTTGTAATCTGGACTAGAACACTAATTGGATGGTAAATAAGTAATTATTGGGCTAATTAAATGATGGGGATCACATTAGTGATAGTCATGAAGTCACAATGACAATTAAATTTAGGTAGGGGAATAAATAGGTGTAGATCAGACGCCGGGTGGTCGTTCGTGAGGTAGACGCGAAGGAAGTGATAAGAGATCGTCATTCTATTTTTCTGTGGACCGCAGGAAAAGCATGTTACCTCGAACAAAAAAAATGACCACCGCGTGTACAATCATCAACGCCAGTAGTTGCCAATCAAAGTTGTGGTGAGTAAAGATAGCGATCAACGCGCTGCCGATATGCATCCACATCGCCAAGACCAAGTAGATGCCCATCTGCACAAAACAAGGAAAACCTAGAATAAAAAGTTTTTGACATATTTTTGAAAAAAAAAAAGAATGATCACAAAGACTTTCGCAGAATTATAAAGCTCGACATATTCAAGGTTATTATTTTTAACAAATGGTCTATAAAACTGATTTATTTATGGATTAGGGGGGAAATGAGGTAGCATTATCATGGCAAGGGTGTGGGAAAACCATAACCCAATTTAACCAGCTGGGATTCTAACCTCAACCTCTACCACCAGCAGCAATCGAATGAATAAGCTACATTGTAAGATCATACCCACGACTTGATATCCAAAATATGTACCGTAATTCACATTAAAANAATGAATAAGCTACATTGTAAGATCATACCCACGACTTGATATCCAAAATATGTACCGTAATTCACATTAAAAGGGCCCACTTTGATGATGATAATAATAATAATAATAATAAATAATATAATTTTCACTCTAATCTAACACGCACAGGTGTACACGTGATCTAAATGCCAAACTAATTTAGTCTAGTTTGCTTATAAGTGAGGGTTGGAGTTCGAATCCCAGATGGGTAGGCTAAAATAAACTCTAGGGATTGAACCCACAAGTGAGCTATACTGACCTAACAGCCGCTGTGATTTGCAATTATTATAGTTCCAACATTTGCGGATAAAGGGTGTCATGTGGTCAGCACAACGAGCCTTGCGGACTTTTATATTATTTTTCTAAACCGGATTTACTACTTATGTATTCAAGTAGCTCCTCAATTGTCCTCCCGACGCTGAGCTAGAGCTCATTCCAAAACTACTGCTTCACAGATTAATTTTGGAAGTGCCGAGGCTTGAACCCAGGACCTCTATATCTGTAGCCAGGAACTCCGACCATTAGACCACAGAGGTGGTCAGTACGAGTATACTAAGTGGTTTTCCCTATTAAATGGTTTCCCACGCTCCCTTATACATTTTCAGGTACTTTTACTCTAAATTCTACTTTTCTCACCCCCACATTATTAACGCAATTGATATATATATATATACATTTATAAAGCCTATGCGATCAACCTGAACGAGTACTAATACGTGGTAAAATAAAATGCACCAATTCCCCACCCACCATTCTTTCCCTTTCTCTCTCTCTCTCTCTCTCTCTATATATATATATATATATATAAATATATAAATAAAGGGAAAGAATGGTGGGTGGGGAGTTGGTGCATTTTATTTTACCACATATTAGTACTCGTTCAGGTTGATCGCATAGGCTTTATATATGTATATATATATATATGTATATATATTCCTTGTTGAAGCTCTAATGCTAGTTCAGACCTGACAAGAAATTAAATCTTCTCAAGAGAATGCCAATCATACAGCAATGGAGCGCTGACTTTGAATAGAAACCCATTAGTGTGTAGAAAATATTTTCCCATACTTGTTTCTTAGAAAAGAGTTTTAGGACATACCAATAAAGTGCTTAAAGTAGAGAGTAATAATACCCGTTAAGGAGCTGTTATATGGAATCATACAGTTTGACCAAAATAACTTTCAAAATTTTTCCTCCGAATATGATGGGGAGGAATGACAGAATGTACAATTTTGTTCTCAAAGTGATGGCGATCAAATGTTGTTAAAGTATGAGGTATGACTTTGTGCAACAATATGATATAATGCATGTTTCATGCATGGCTAAGGATACATCTAAGTATGATGTAGATCACCGATCAAGTCAAATTATAATGTAGATTTCATATCAATGATCAAATGTTGTTATTTAAGTATTATGTATAGCTATAATATATGATTAAATGTTGTGAAGCACGGCCTTGATCAACCATTAAATATAATATGAATGTCGTGTATGGCTAGGAATACATCTAGGCCTACGTATGATGCAGAGTTCAGATCAATTATATAATGTATTTGGTTAAGTATAATGTAAATACGATTATTGTTTACATTATATGCATCGATATGGTTTTTCATAATCAAAGCTTTTAGATTACATCCTTAATGAGTAAGGATTTATTGTTAAGGGGTTGAATGAGAGCAAGTCATCTGCGTCATTTAAAATGTGTGCTATACATCAAAGCCATACATGTTTATAGATTAATAGATGGTCTAAGGGCCTTCTTTGAAGCTGACATGCTTATAAAGATTGTTTGGTTTTGGACTTGAACAGTAGACATCGTGGCTATTATGATAACACTCTTGGGCTTATGATCTTATCGAGTTTTGAAGAGGGGTTTACAACGTGGTCCTAGAAGCCGTCATGTTTATGATTATAATATAAAACGTCAGGCTGATGTGGACAATATCGTCACCCAGCTGATAAGATATCTACTAAGGAAAAGGTATGGTATGCGGGAGTCGAACCTTGTCAGGGTAGGGGAGAGCGAAGGTGCATAAGATGGTAATTCACCGTTCTGGGTTCTGGGTGTGGTGGGGTTGGGCTGGGCTGGTCAGCAGAAAGGTATGGTGGAAGGGTTAGTGGGAGAAGATAGGGTTGGAGAGGGGAACTCACTTTTATGGGTTTAGTTGTGTTGAATTAGCTGAGAGCTGTAGGTTAAGATGTATTTGGTGGTTTGAGTGTACCCACATTTGCCTGGAGTGGAAATAGAAAAACTTTAACACCTTGGACGATTCGGAAGAGGGAGGATTGAGTGTGTGATGAATAATTTGCGGTTCTAGGTGTGGAGTTGATGTGAGACGTGAATGAGGATGTGAAAAGAAGGAAAGTTGCATTACCATTTGTAGTAAATTAGCGTAATAGGTTTTGGTGTTGTGATAATTCATAAAGGTGATAGGTTCTTCATTTTTTAAAGGAATGAACTGTATCACAAGGGTGTACAGCAGGGGAGGTCTGGTTGAAGTGAGGGGGAGGAGGATGGGAGGAAGGAGTGGAGTGTTGACAGCTGGAGCGATGTTTGGTTGAAGTGTATGGAGGGGTTGGAGGGGTGACGGTTGGGAGGTTTTTATGTGGGAAGGGGCAAGATGTAGCCTTACATGCATGAAATATAAGGCCTTCTTGTGTCCTAGAATCACCATGTCGCTTAGTCGGAGAATTATTTCCTTATACGTTGGCTCTTATGGATAAATTCTGATGTACTTAAGGTTTTTATGTATCCTGGTATGCCTGTTTTATAAATACTGTACATTTTCTCTAAATTATATTTTCCTCATCCTTACCCCATTAGTGTAGGCCTAAATATGTATGTAGCTCGAACATATAATAAGACGTGGATCGTGGAAAGGGGTCGGGAGAGCGCAACTCAGAATATAATCAACGCCATCTTATGTACCAGTTATAATAGCTCGTGTACGGGATATAATTTACTTTGGACGTAGTTGTATCTGACAATATTTCTACGTGGTGAACGATTGTTTCGACCATACAGTACTTAATGGTTTTCGTTAATTTGATCTTGGTTCTCTCCCTTGTTTAGTAAGTTGTAGACTGTGGTCAAAGAATCCATGCTAAATCCCGTATTATTATTTTTGTTACTTTGAAGTTTTGTTTAGGTGTGTGTAGTCCCGGCATAGAGCAATAGCTGGCTCAGTTGTTACGAGGAGGAGGCTGGGGGGTCAAGGAGGGGCAATGCTCCGGTGACTACTGGCCAACACAACACACCTCATGCCTCAGCGTCCTTCACATCCTGGGATCCATGCTGGAGAGAAAGGAGAGAGAGAGGGTGGTTACACTTATTATTAACGAACACCTTATATCGAGGTTTGTTTCCATTCGAAAACTAAAATATAATTTTATTGCGGTATTAGTAACTCTGGCTCTAGAGGGTATGTGTTTTGGGAGTTGAATCACTGACACACACATTAGTGACTTGAACTAACTCACTCAAGGAAACAGGAGGAGAAGGGTGAACTAAAAAAAACTTTGATCATTTTAATGGAGAAAGAATGAGAGCCCACGTTATAGTCAAAACAAAACATTTCAAAGTGGATAAAGCCAAACCCTTAAGGCAGTGGCGGATCCAGAACATTTTCATAGGGAAGGGGAGAGGATTTCAGAATTTTAAATAACATAGTTACTTACAATGTTAGATTTCTGTTTAAAGCTATTTAATAATTTCTCATTCATATTTGATTTTATACGTGTTTTCGAAGAGTCCGAGAAGGCTAGATTTGAGTTAGAAACGAGAGATCTCGGGAATATGGGTCTAGCTCTTAGTTATATGGTTTAAAGAGCTAAAAATAACATAGTTGACATAAATTTTGCCCTGAACCGACTACAAATTAGCCACTCCACTAAGTATGGAAATAATCTCCTAAACAAGTTTCCATTACTCGTACACGAGCTGTGGAGAAAAGAGAGAGAGGGAGAGATGAACTCTTGCTGAAAATACAATGGTAAATTATATGGATGTTGAAAAAGTTAGCAAGGTGCTTCGCCTCTGACAGCGTGTTTGCTGCCTAATTAATGAGGACGTACCAAGTTCAGGGGTACGCCTAGAGAAAGGCAAGACAGCCAATCATTCAAATAAATACCTCGGTGGCCACGTGGCCTAAGGCGTCACTGTTGCAGTAGACTGGACTGCTGCTGATAGGAAGATCGGGGTTCGAATCCTGGTTGGGTGTACTAAGGTTGGTTTTTCCAAAATGGTTTTTCCTTCTCCCTCTACGCAAATGTGGGTACACTTATTCTAAATTCAGCTTTCCTCATACCTAGCTCACTAACGTAATTAGTAAATATGCGTACAGCTTTAACAGGTAGTACGACGTGGCGATTAAAAAAACATATAATAAATTATATGAAGCACATCTAAAATAAAGAACACAAAGATGTTTCAAATGTAATGGATACATTTTAAGATAAAATAGTAATAAAATAACTTTATTCGTATTTAAAGTGTCCCTCATAATCCCCTATTGTAAAAAAAGTACATTAATAATGTCTTCTACAGATTGTTTTCAAGGCCACTTATATGAGCAAAATCGCTGCCCTTAGCTACCATGTAAAAACCTACAAATACCTTATAGAGTCCTTTTAATTGTTGCACATTAGTTTTATTGTATTTAAAATCTAAGGGGTGTGTGCCCCCTCACACCATCGACATTTTATTTTGGCTTCATTTTTTTTTATCATACATCAACCCCAAATAAAATTGTTGAATGCGCCATTGTGCGTGATGTGTGTGGATATTCACAAATTTGATCCCAAGCTCGTCAAAACATTGTGTTCTGATAAAACCTATGGAGCAGGGTCCTTTAATTACTTTTATTTTTATCAGTTGTAATTTAACACAACTTAATACTTTAAAAACTATATATGGTTGTGTGGTGTGCACTACTGATTCTAATGCAAAAGGTAGGGGTTTTGTTTTAGTGTGAATTTCATCCATTGTACTTGAAGGTTTTTTTTTTCTATATAGTTTCTCCATGTTCTCTTGGTCTGGTACAGTAGCTCTATGGCTTCTTTGGTGCTGAATGACAGTTCACAGCTGACTTCTGACAGTCAACCTTTAGGTATATACCTAAATTTTGACTGTCAGAAATGACAGCTGTTAAACATAGATTTTTTGCAGATCATATGGTTCGGCGTAGGGATACATCATTTGGTCTGGTAACTTTTCAAAGCCGTCAGCTGTGAGCTGTCAGTCAGCACCAAAGAAGCGATGGTGCTACTGTATATTCCCTCAAAATACAACTTAATCATTATTAATTTAGTTTTGAAGCGAAGGGTGGCAAACTCAAAAGGTTTGTTTATGCGCAGTAGTCCCTGTCCCGTCCCAACTTAGTTCATCAGTCAAGTGTGAACACAGGGCTGTGGTCCTTGCTACGTACCAACATAGATCATCAGTCAAGTATGAACACAGGGCTGTGGTCCTTGC
>CABFOV010000990.1:0-12153 GCA_902141375.1 Timema poppense
TACTAGCCTTACATCTCTCTACTAGCCTTACATCTCTATACTCGCCTTACATCTCTCTACTAGTCTTACATCTCTCTACTAGCCTTACATCTCTCTACTAGCCTTACATCTCTCTACTAGCCTTATATCTTTCTACTCAACTTCTATCTTTGATTTGTAGTCATCTCTAATGATCTAAATCTCTGACAGTAAATTTGATAAATGTTCCAAGATACCCTTGTAATAACTAACCTCTTCTATATTGTCTTATTGATTGTATTCAATTTATTAATCAAGTAATATTTCTCTAATATTTCAAGACATAATTAATTTTAAATATTTCCTTGATTATACATTTTAAAATCATATAAAACCATTCTTTCCAGGGCTATAAAGATGTTGTTAAATATAACTTTTCAAAATCTATCAAGTAATATTCTCTTGTAATGTGTCACAGGGAACAAGGAGCCACTCCAGCAAGGCTAGCAAACCACATGGATCCAACGTCTACCACCACCAGCAGCATCAGTACCCCTCCACCTCATACAAGCCAGCTAAGTCCTGGGACAACTTGACCACCAAGGCGTTTGGCGGGTATGGGTTTGGTTACGGATACCTGGACGTGACAGGTGTTAAAGGGGGGAAGGGGGGACATAACCGCACACACAGCACTAAGGTGAGTGAAGGTTAAAAGTTAATCTTGTATGCTCTATAGCAGTCTTGGCCAACACATCGATCACAGCATCATATTCAGTCGACTGCCAAATGTTGGGAGTCATGTTCAAATCCTTGATAATTTTATATCCCAACGAGCTTTTGCCGTTCACTTTGATATATAATTGAGTTGCATCACATGACTGACTGGGGGCAGAGTAACACAGGCACGTCAGGGAAAAAAAATGCATTTTAGGCCCGTGTACTATCACTTTGAGACCTGCTTCTAAAAGAATAAGACTTATCATTTTCACGAAGAATGGTTGCTTGAGTACAAACAAATGTTGTTGCTTATTGTGTAATGCTACAATGGCAAAACCTAAAAAAGGGAATTTTGAACGGCACTTCAACACCCTTCATGGCAAGTATCAGTTGGACCCTTTGGTGAGGTTAGAAAACTCAAATTGAAATAACTTTAATCCAGGTTATCAGCACAACAAACTTTGTTCGTAAAGCGAGTTTTACAATCAAAAGTAATAACTATTGCATCCTTCAAAGTAAGTCACCTTTTTTGCAAATAAATGTAAAACATTTAGTGATGGAGAATGTATTAAGGAGATGTTTTTTTAGAGATTGCAATGAACTTTTTTGAAAATTTCAAAAACAAGAATGAGATTAGAACTGCTTTTCAAGACCTATAGCTATCCCGAAATAATGTGATGCGGCGAGTTGAAAAAAATAAGTGAAAATGTCAGTGTACAATTGCAAGCAGGTATATGTAACTGTAATTAATGCCTTCTTTCTCCAGCTTGATGAATACAGAGATGTCAGTGATACTGCTAGGTCATTGTTTTTATATGTATGTAAACAAAGGAAAAATGGTACCAAACAGCTGTTCTAAATTAAACATTGAAAAGAGGATAAAAGTGCAACGCCTACACATTTTCAAGAAAACTGTAGGACTCAAAGTTTACAATTAAAAACACAACAAAACACATAAATATGAAATTTTCAGAGTGCATCAGTCTCCTTCATGCCCTTCTCCCCTATTTTCACTGTCTAGTTTTCATACGAATGGTTTTTAGTGATTTTAACCACAAAATATGAAAGGCTTGTTATAATTTCTCTGAAAGAGATAACTACAGGTCTGTACATATTCATCGCCTTCAAAAATGTTGTTAGTAAACCCAAACTGCCTCTTTTTAAGCTTGCATCAATTACAATGCATGTAGCAGTGGCGGCTCGTAGTTAAAATTAGTGGGGGTGCTGCTCCAGAAAATTTTTAGCCTTTGTTTTAAAATTGTATAAAAGGAAAAAAACATGTATAAAAAGAAAATTTATTCAGGAACTTAATAAAATCTTAGCAAATAAACCAAACATTTTTTACTTTAACTTAAATTGTTACAGTTCAAGCTTGATCTATTCATTTAAAAATGAAATCCATTCTTCTTGTTTTAATTTTCGCAAAAAGTTCAATAATCTTCTCCTTGATCTCTGGATGACAATTGAGGAAATTTTTCTCCATGAAAGTACTGCAAGCGCATTTAGTCTTTCTGTTAAATAAAAGAACCGAAAAAAAATGACTCAAATAGAATAGCTGAAGCAGAATAATAATCTAATTGTACACTATTCTACACTTAATCACATTCAAGAATATGTTACACGGTTTTTAAGCACAACACACGCTGAGTAAAAAAAACTTCCTTCCACCATCACGCCAGAGCCGGCACTGCAAGAGCAACAGTGCTCTCTCTACCTGGCAGTCCCGCCTTCCTCCCCACCCTCTCCTATGTGCGCATGCGCACAACCTAAAACACCACGTCGCTGGCACTGTGAAGCGCATAGTTCCATACAAAGATTTTTATATCTTTTCATAAACTGGGGGATGGCTACTGAAGTACTGACATTAAGCTTAAGGAATATATATTGTAATACGAAAATAAAGAAAGAATTGAAGAAAAAAAGACTCCTTATATTAAACGTTATTGATAATATCAAGTGGAAAAAGAGGTGCTGCAGTTCCGCAGTGCCTATATACGAGCCGCCACTGGATGTATCTCCTAGTAGCTTGCAGTTGGTCTTGATGAAAAAAGTTGATTGTGAAACAAAACAAGTTGGCCAGGTCTGCTATATAGCATTCCCAAGGTACTATATGGATTCCACCTTCCTGGTCTTTCTTGAATACATTGCCCATGTTTTTATTCCATATGTGACTATGGGTACAAAGTACGCACTATATGGCACTTCTCTTTTCCATAGGAGGTCTCTTATGCACCTGTAGAACTACCCCTGCTGCCCTTTTCTTATTAGATCCTCTCTAATCCTACGTTTCACCTCATTCATGCTTCCACGATACTTTGCAATCTGTTCTTCTCTCAGCACTACTCCATCAAGCTGTATAGCTTTTCTATATCTTATTAGATCTTCCTTTTCATTACCAACAAACACTTTACTCTTTCCCATGCTAACTTTCATTTCATATTATCTTTCACTTCCTCAATCTATTCCTGTACTCCCTCTTTCTTTTCCTCCATTTCATCAAGTCATCAGCTAACATTATTTATTTCATTTTATCCTCGATGAGTTTCCTTACCACTCTATCCATGACCATTTCCACTACCATTAAAAAGATTAGTGATGAGAGATCACTCCCTTCTTTCACTCCATTTATAAGTTGGATCCACTCTTTCTCCATCTCAATACATCTTATGTTATCATCATACGTACTCTCTACTCTAATTGTCACTCCTCTTTCTACTCCATCACTTTCCAAACTTTCCTCTCATTTACACTATCATATGTCTTTTCCACATCCATGAACATCATTACTTGGTTCTTTCCATATTCATATCTCTTCTCCATTAGTTGTCTGTTAGCAAATATTATATATTTCATTGCGCTCTTCTCTCTGAACCCATATTGCTCCTACCTTCACCTTCCCTTTGTGCTTTTCATCATTCTTTCCAAAACCTTTTCATACATTTTACATATTGACACATAAGTATATAATCTGTACACCTCCTTCTATCCCCTTTCTTAGATATTGGTGCCATTATAGCTTTTGTCCAATCCCCCGACATCTTGTTTCCCTTTCATACTTCCCTTAATATGTTATACCACTCCTGTACTCCCATTTCCCCTGCTGCTGCTATCATTTCTACTGTAAGCTCATCCACTCCTCGTGTCTTTCCCTTCCTCAAGCATTTTCTACCACCCTCCAAGCGATGTCTGCTGCTCTTTCCTCACCATCCCATCCATTCTCTATGCTTCTTCTGCTCATACTTCTCATGCCCATTCCAGGATATTTTCCACCTATTATCCACGCTCTATCATCCTAGTTTTCTCATTCATCAGTCTAACCTCCTTTTCCTTTGCCCATTCACATCTGTGTACACTCTACAGAACTTTTGTCTATTCTTCCGTCCATACTTTTCTCTCTTCTCTTAATATCCCTGTTTCTTTTTTCCTTTCCTCCCTGTACTCATCCTCTACCTTTCTTGTTATTTTTTGTAAACCATTTTCTAAATGCTCTACTCTTCACATTTACTGTTTTCCTTAACTTACCGTCTCACCATGGTGTTTCCTTCCATTTCTTCTTTACGCTGGCTATTCCATCTGTGGCATCTACCAAGCACTCTCTATAAACCTTTTTCATCCCTTTTATACTCCTTGTATATCATCCTAGGGCAATGCCCCTTTAACTCTTGTTTGGTAGTCTTAGTTCTCTCTCTTTCCTCTGCTCAGCTCAGCTCAGCTTACATACAGGTATTCTCTTTTTTTGGCCCACTGTTTGTCATCCCCTGTCCAGAGACACACTTTGTTTGGTAAGATCTCATTAGTACCCCCCGTTAATGCCAAGAGTGAGCCTCTATATGGCACGTCCCAGTATCATATGGCATCTTTGTTTGCAGGCTGGACGAGGGGGAATGGATCCCAGATTGGTCTCTTCAGCACACTCTCACGCCAGCAGATACGTGCAACCCACCAAGTCGACAGAGAGTCTTCTTCTGCTACCCAGTGGAGCTTTGTCTGACTCTAGTCTCAGCTGCGACTGTCTGGACGTGACAAGCCCTCGCTGCTCCAACAAGGCCAGTCAGACAGACAAGAAGGAAGTCCAGGGGGCTGAGATCACAAGACTCTGACATTGAACTGTCTCTGGGTACTTTGCTAGTTCACCTCCAGTCTAGGTCCTAAAACAATTGAATTAATAATATATTCCTCTTATATTTGCAGCTGAATTTCTTCTACTTTGTCTAATCAGGGAGGATGTTTCTTGACATAGCTATAAGCGTCTCATTGTATTTTCTCTGTCTTGTCTAATCATGGAGGATGTTTCTCGACAGAGCTACAAGTGTCTTATTGTATTTTCTCTGTCTTGTCTAATCAAGGAGGATGTTTCTCGACAAAGCTACAAGCGTCTCATTGTTCTTTTAAAATGGGAGGTTTTTATCATAAACAAATATTTATTGAATGCATGAAATATTCTTGCTGTAATATTGAGGTTAAACTTTTCTTATCCTATTTCGAAAAGAAAGTTTTTCTGTTTTATATTTATTTACCTTTAAGCACCAAATATAATTTATAAAATGTTTTATTGTTGAAAATATTATCATCCTGATAAATTTTATTTTTACAAAATAAGCTATCTAGTGTGTAGATAAATTTATATTTTCAATGTCACAGTTCATATTTGTTTTAGCACCGTGTCTTAATATCCATTTGGGCTATATGCCTCTGTACTAATTGGGATGAGTATAGGTTGAATTTAGAGAAATTGTATCTACATTTTCATGGAGGCAAAGTGTAGAATCATTTAGGGAAAACCACCCTCCTCCCCACTGGGATTCGAACCCCGATCTCCCCGTCCTCGGCAGTCCAGTCTCATGTGAGAGTGATGCCTTCAGACCATTGGACCACCGAAGCTTGTTATATTTATCATGAACACATCCACAAACCAGGAATATTGCTCAATATAAATATTCATGATTCGTTCACAACAAACAAAATTGTGTTTGGTACAAATATTATAAACAGTACAATCAAAATTTAAAATAAATCTACATTTTCGCTAAAAATGTTTTTTCCAAACAAAGTCAATCTGTCAACTATTTAGAGTGTTATCAAAATTCTAATAGCTATAGGTATGCTTCATTGTGTCACCATGGTTGAGAGGCATTTATGAAGAGGAAGATGTAAATATATATATTTAAGTGGATTGACTGAAATGGTATGGGCATGTAATGAGAATGGAAAAAAATAAGCTGTCAAAGAAAATGTTGAAAATAAAGTACAGTATTTAGGGAAAATACCCCAAGGCAGGCCAAGAAAGGGATGGTTGGAGCAGATAACAGTAAGTGTTCAAGTAAGAGAAGAAGAATGGAAGAAATTAAAGGAGGAAGAATGGTGGACGGATAAAGGAAGATAGAGGCATTTTATTTAATAAACTGACCCGGCCATAGGCTGGAAACAGATGATGATGATGACAAAGAAGTGGATTTAATTGGAGATGACACTAATTAGCTATTTTGAAAATTAAAGAGCTGATTAAATTATGTGACTCATACTTTATAGTTAAAAAAAAACCTTTTATGTGGCGAAAGGGAGCATTTAGTTAAAGATTAATTTACTATGTGATTTTAATTTTTTTATTTATTCACTAAACAGATTGATTCTGATTTAAGTTGCACTTACTAAATAGGATTCTGATATAAGTTGCACTTTCCAAACATGATTCTGATTTAAGGTGCACTTTCTAAACATAATCATACATTATTTATTTAGAAAATAATTAACATGTATAAAAAAGTTGGCTGAAGAATTTGTTTATCAGCTAAACTTGAACTGTTTACAATCATTTTAGGTTAAATAGAATAATAATTACTATATCGTAGTTAATAGAAAACATAAATAGACCTAAAGCTAGTCAGAGTTGTCAGTTGGAACAAAGCAGACAATAATAGTCGTGTGTTGATAAATATTTGGTTTTGTGTATATTATAGTGAGTTTTTGTGTGTTGTGTACTTAGTTAAAATAGCAATCACTAATGTAAATAACTGATTATTTGACGGTTACCATGGTGTAGGATTTCTTCTGTTCTGTCACAAGTATTAAGATGGTTACCATTGTGTCAGAAGTGCTGTTATCCTGTTATCTATTCTGTGATTGGTTGTGCTTGTGTCACTTGCAAAACAAAGGTTGGTAGTTTTATTACAGATCTGAAGGAGCTCAAAACCTCGCACACCTACGAATCACTCGAGCTTTCATTTGGCAATTTAACGTAGCACTTTTAAACCACACAATATCTCAAATAAATATATTTGAACTACTCTCCAGGTGTTACTTTTTATATCTTTAAAATGTCACTATTAAAAATGTGTGTTTTATTTGGGCAGTTTTCTTGTATTGTTCTCTTTGTACGCAGGCTTGTATTTAATTTACGCTGGTCATAATTGTGTTCTAAGAGTCGAGTCTTTTTCTCTCTCTACTGTCTGTTATAGAACACAGGGTTGAAGAACCCGGAGTGTCTCGAGTAGGGTAATGTTATAAAACAAACCTAGCAGCTACAACCAAAGATTGTGTTAGTTTTAAAGGCTGTCCTGGTGACAGCCTGTGTCCATAATCTTCTCATTTGAGAAGTAGTCTCTCAGGAGATGAAGAAGACACGTATACACTACAATTATAAAGAATTATTGTATTATAAATGAAAATATAAATGTATTTAATATATAAAAGTATATATCAGATAATAAATCAAAGCTACATTTCAAGTGTGTCTTCATACAATTATTTATTTGATCCAAAAATTATAAATACTAATTTGAAGGTTTTAACTTTCTTTAACGAGGGGAACGCAGGTAGTTTGTGAAAGTATGCCTAGCTCTAGGATACGCTCATAGACAAGCTATACTCGCAATCAATGTGAATGTGAATCAGATAAGGCTTTTCAGACCCTACCACATTGAGACTTGCACGTTGTCATTGGTTCAAAACTATTAAAATTTGAGCAAGCTAATATACAATATGTACAATAGTGCTAAATAGCAGGAACAATAAATTAATCTATAACATTTCTAGTAACTAGGGAAAACAGACAAATATTTAAAATTTGTATTTTTTTTAAATATGTAATAATTTTAATAGAATTTAACATGAATGAGGTTGACCATAGTGTTCTTGCCGTAAAATGCTCGCCTAAGAACCCGATGTCTGTGGGTCAATGCCTAGGTCATTGGATTTTTCTAGAGCGATAAAAAAAAATCCGTGGCACAACTTCCTTTGGAGAGGAAGTAAAGCAGTCGATTCCGTGTTGATTGTGGAAAGTAAAAGAACCCTGGAAGGTATGTTAACCTTTTCTTGGCAAAATTGGTAGGCCCTCGTAGAAATTATTTTTTGCTGATATATTCAGTCAGGTCAAAAAGTGAACATTAAATAACCTAAATGAATATTTTAAAAACCACGAATGAGCAGTAATTTTTAATAGTAAGTCGCAGGAACAATCAGGAATGAATATTAATAGTATGTAATGGGGATGAAATGTTCTAGTGAATTTGTCAGCTAAATAATCATGCTCCTGACAATCGATCACAATTCACTCTGTATACAGTCCAATTTTCATAGGAAGGACAGTTAAAATAATACAAACTTTTTTTGTGGTCACTATTGATAACTTTACCTTATTGTTAGTGTTATTATTTATATATATATATATATATATAGATAATATCTATGAATCTATCATTATTGAGATATGCAGATCACATGACTAGATGTATGAATACATGATAATAGATATAGTAACTTCTCTAGCTGCCCTATGAAAATTAGACTGTAGTTAGTTAACTATGGTATTTAGAAATTTCACTTTTTGAGTTGTTGGAAATGAAGTATGTGGGGGGGAAAACCACAGGAGAGGCCAAGAAAAAGATGGGAAGAGCAGAACGCAAAGAACATGTTCAAGTGAGAGGAGAAGAATGGAAGAAATTAAAGGAGGAAGATGGAGGCATTTTACTAAACTGACCCGGCCACAGGCTGGAAACAGAGGATGATGATGATGGTGACTATAGTGATTGTATAATACTTTTGTCAGCGATGATTCGATTGAATATCCAAAACGCCCAAATTAACTGCTCATCTTTGGTTGAGCTTTTAAAGTTAATTGTATGTATCAACGGATGTGGCAACAACACATGATGATGATGTTGTTGATGATGATGATGATGATGATGATGATGATGATGTTTCACTTGGGTTGTTCGCTGCACTCAACATTATTGCAAGCTCATGATTAAAGTGCTGGCCAGTCTCCAGGGAGATTGACAATCTGGACAAGAGCTCTTACTGAAGAGAATTGCTGTGGCCACACACCTGGAAGGTTGGTAGTGCTCACATTGGAATATGGTATTGTCCTTTCTGTTTATATAAATACACACTCGGAGAGCGATTATTTTAGAGTTAAAGAAGAGTTTACTTTGGTGTGTGTTTCATCTATTATGAGGCAAATCAATGAACACAACAAACTAGTAAAGAAATTTTTCACAGACTCACAGGTAGGTAGCAGCACAGAACATAAAACTATTGGGTACAGAAAAACTATAACTACTTATGCTGGACTAGACATTTTAATAATTATGTTTCACTCTTTTGTTTAGCGCCACGTCTTACTACCCGTTCGGGTTATACGCTTATGTACTAGTTACACTAATGGCTTAATTGAGAGGAAGTGCACCCGCATTTGCGTGGAAGGAGAGTGGAAAAACACCCTCAGTTCACTTGACCGCGATCGAACCCTGATCTCCCCGTTTTTGTAAGTCTAGTCCAACACGAGAGTAGCGCGTTAAACTAGGAAACCACCCAAGCGGGACATGTCTCATTCCTTCATAGAGGTTTTTGTGTAACATTTTTTATATTGTTTAAAATATATTCCCATGTCCTGTGTTGGCTGTCTCTCAGGATGACCCGAAGCAGTGGTTACATAGTTAAAGGCACCAGGTCTGATTATATGTATATATATATATATATTTATCACAACCTTATACAACCCGTTAGAATTACACGTATATGCATTGATCAAGCTATTATTTTAGGGATGAGGAAGGTTGAATTTTTAGGAAATGTACACGCATTTGCGTAGAGGGAACGTGTAAAACCGTTTAGGGGGAAAAAAATTCCGAGTACACGCTACCGCGATTTCAGCTCCTATATCCCCGACAATGTGCACTCCAGTCTATTACGAAAGTTACGCCTTGAGACCATTCGGCCACCGCGCGGGTAAGAAAAATTTAAACTATTATTGTTTATTTGGGTAAAGTAGGACTCGGTAAAATGAAGAAATTAATTAAAATGTTGAATCGCTTTTATCAACTTTCTTTCAGTGAATTTTAGTGACCTGGATTATAAGTTATAATAAGCAAAGGGTGGGGGCAAGGGAAGAGCCGATTGACCAATCAATGTCCGACACCTCATCTCATACGATAGCGCATCCGTATACAGATTTATAAACGGTTACCTACTTGATGGTTTTGAACTGAGTTGCATCTTGGCTTGACGCGCTTAAACACACTTAGCACTAATACTTAGATGCCAATGTACGAAGTAGAAAGAGAGAAAAGAAAGTGACTAGTTCACCCTGCGAGGCCTCTTATCTATATGCTATTAACACTTCCCCTCTTCCACTGACGAGTATACACATTATATTATTAGCTCCTGACATAGATTTCAAAATTACCTTTTCCTTGTTTCCTATTATAGACAGACATTTGCTTCCACAATTTATTTTAATCTTCCTCCTGACAGGAGGATTCCTACAAGACATTTCCGTGAATAAACCAAATAGTCCGATGTTATAAAATGTTTTTCAAATAGCCCGAGTTGAAGACGATTTAAAAAAGTACTTCCAGATAAAAAAAATTGTTGACAAGGTAAGACTGTTTTTTATAGTTCCTTAGGAATGTATGGTTTTTGTTAAAATGTTATAAATGTTTTTAAACCCGCCGAATAAAACGTAAATACATTAATCTGGGAAATCCTATCTTAAATTGCCGTGACGTCACAGGTAGGCAACGTCCTTAAGTGAACCGGGTTTGATTCACGGCTAGCTACATTTATTAGCATTGGTGAAATCGGGGCTTGACCCATCCTAGTGAATTAACACAGGGGGAGGGTAAGTGGTAGAGGATTGACCCATTAAATAGTTCTGATTGAAAAAAAAAACTACAGCTGCCCATAGAAATAAACAACCTCCATAAAACTTGATACAGTTTCAATATCGGGTCAGAATATATCTACCTCTTGAGTAAAGCTCTAGACTAATATATTCTTGACGGAGATGTACAAAAATGTTCCGCCATTTGATGTTTTCTACTAGTAATTAACTCACTCTCTTAGTTTCATCCTTGTCTCTCAGTAGGTCCTAGGTGCCAGTGTTGAAATTATGTCAAGACGTTCGGTGACGCCTGTCTGGAGCCCCAAGCCTGTGTCTGCAGAGATCGAGAATACAAAGTATCCTCGAAGATGGAAAGATCTAACCCAGGAATACTTCAACGTATCATCGTTTCACGGACTTAAATATGTAGGAGCTAAGAACATCCATTGGATTGAGAGGTGGGGGCTTAACTCTGGTACTGGGGACACCACTTATACAACAAGTACAATAATATAATAATAATGTTAGTGGCGAGTATGAAGGATTTGCATGTACTGCTCCGGAGCGCAAACACAACAGCGCTGGCTAAACGACAAGGATATGATGGTAGGCGATTACAACCTGGGTTCATGATACGTATTTACACTAGGTGTTGTCTCAATGAGAAAATCGAACTAACCGTCTGTCTTGCTCCATTATACTGCGATTTAAACTGCATTAGGATCCGCGTGGTGGGTAGGCTGAGGAGCATAGTTGCCACATAGCGCGAGTTTGCACGCTACTACTATGCAAGCATACTCAACGACTGTCAAGAAATCTGACAACGTGCATCGGTTGCTATGACAACTATCCTTCACGGATTGGTCGAGCCTGTGACGAGCCTCCACTCCCCACTCTGGCTACACTGACCTCAGTCCTAGAGCAGTTTAAGACGCATTATAGGCGTGTGTGCTAGAGGGTCAGTCATACTACTTTATTCCCTTCATCCTCTGCCTCTTCCCTTTGCAGCTGATCTACAATGCGGGATGGCTGAGATATCTAGAGACTGTGAGAACACACTGTCTTCTCCCCTCCACCTCCGTCCCCGTCTGCCCCCACATTCTCACGAAATATGAAATACAGTAGGCCCTAAGGCCGTTGTCAGGGGGGCGATTTTGGGGGTTCAACCCCCCCCACATCCCCCGAAATTTTACCAACCAAATGTATAATATGGCTTTATTCATGGTTCATACAATATCAAAATTAGGGTACGCGTACAAATTAGGAGGCTGTGTTACCATAAAAAAAAAACTTCAGATAGCTTCTAGAACTGTTTATCATTTAGAATTTTTTCTAGCCTCCGGCATTTGGGGTATGTGTCTGCCAACACGCCCCCCCCC
>CABFOV010000990.1:24164-37220 GCA_902141375.1 Timema poppense
TATTCCTGATGGAGAGTGACAGACATTGTATGTTCCCTTGGCTGACAGTATTCCTGATGGAGAGTGACAGACATTGTATGTTCCCTTGGCTGACAGTATTCCTGATGGAGAGTGACAGACATTGTATGTTCCCTTGGCTGACAGTATTCCTGATGGAGAGTGACAGACATTGTATGTTCCCTTGGCTGACAGTATTCCTGATGGAGAGTGACAGACATTGTATGTTCCCTTGGCTGACAGTATTCCTGATGGAGAGTGACAGACATTGTATGTTATAATGATTGTGTTTCAGAGCAGCTAGTGACACATTACAAGGATTTCCCTGGACTCCCTTCTTGCGAATGTCTGCCCGGATGTGAGGAAATGGACTTTAACTACTTCGACATAATCTAGTGAGGGTCTTTATGAAGCAGTAATCTCTCCCTTTTCACTAAGTCGTTATAAGGAAACACCTCGATATTATATGTATTTACATGAATCTAATGTGCACCCTTTTTTTGGCAGAATTTTGTCTCCAATATAAGGTTACGGTTTATAAATACGGCCTACTAGGTCTCGAGAGTAAACTCGAAAACACCACCTACTGCTACTTCAGCACCTACAGCTCCTCTTCTCCTTTTTCTCTAACACCTACAACTCCTAGCTATGTAGCACCTACAACTCCTCCTTCCCTTTCCTCTGTTCGCGATACCTCGTCGTTCCCTATCCTTCATGCAACCTTGCTTTTGTCGTTACTCGTTATTGTTTTCAAACGAGAGCATTGTACTCGGATATCGTGGTGCTTTTGTTGAGTGAATTGAACACAATATGGACGACCAGAAGGTAAGGATGTCGTATGAAATTAGTTGAGTTTTTTTTTTTACGTCTCAAGGTTTTATAAATTGGGGTTCACATTAAATTCACGTGAATGTGTTACTTTAACAAGATAATATATCAAACTCTTCTTACAACGATAGTTCTAGTGATGATACACGCTTGTGTGGTCGAATGGTCTAAGACGTCACTCTCACAATAGACCATGGACTGCCTATGAGAGGGATATTGGGGTGAGAAACCTTGTCGGTTGTGTTGAGGGTAGCTTACCCTAATTTTTTTTTCAACTCTACCTCCACGCAAATATAGGTGCACTTCCTCTAAATTAAATCTTACTCACCCCTAACGTAGTAGAGTAATTAGCACATATGTGTCTAACCTGAAAGAATACGTGGTGATAAACACCAAAAGTTTCCAGTGATTACTTGTCTAATTTGTCCTAGGATTTCAGACATATCAATACTTTGTATACCAAACCCTTCCTTCACCTCTGACGAGACATCTTGTGAATGTGGGGAATGCCAGGCATCCACCGTGGTTCGGATTCCACGTTAAACTGTAGGCCCTCCATTTCATCTCACAATCACCCTACCATTACACATTAGCGTAAGTGCGTATAACCCGAACGGGTAGTAAGACGCGGTGCTAATAATAATAATAATACTTTGTAAGCCTTTCATTAAAATGTCGTATATTTTCAGCACCGATTCTCTCGGACCTACCCTGGTAGTCCATTTAAGTCAGTTGTCCCTCAAGTTAAAGAGAAAGGTTCTTTACGGGCTGATGGACTTGATAGGTAAGTGCGCTTTCTGTACTGAGTGAACACGTCGCTTGTTTTGTTTCCGCTTGGCCGGATCTTCCGGTAACTCAAGGCGTTTGTTGGGAACCGAGTAAAATGGTTTTACTGTGTCCAGTGGGGTTTGGAGGCATCGTCGGGCTGTTCTTGGGGTTCAGCTTCATCAGTCTGTACGAGCTGGTGTACTTCTTCAGCATGAGGCCTGTGTGTAACTACTGGCTGCGTCGTACTACCTGCACCACGACTACACTGGACTGCTTAGGACGTTATTGAACTTCACTCTAAATGGGACAGTTTGGTCATGTTCTTCTTAGACATAAGATTTGGTTTTTTAATGTGTGAAATATAAATGTTTTATATACATTTTCCATGTGTCTAGGACAAGTTACAAGACATTGTTCACTCTCAGATCATACTGACACATTTGTTTCGTTGGTATAGATTTTGCACGTCCACGTCATTTGTTAAACATTACAGATTTATTCAACCAATACCATTAATTATCACCTCCATTTTCCTCAGCTATCCATTCAATGTAATAATGTACTCGTATACAGTGGCGGCTCGTAGCTAAAATTAGTGGGGGTGCTGCTCCAGAAAATGTTTAGTCTTTGTTTTAAAATTGTATAAAAGGGAAAAAAACATGTATGCAAAAATTTATTCAGTAACTTGATAAAATCTTAACAAAAAACCCAAACTTTTTTACTTACTTTAACTTAAATTGTTACACTTAAAGCTTGATATATTCATTTAAAAATGAAATCCATTCTTCTTGTTTTAATTTGCGCATAAAGTTCAATAATTTTCTCCTTGATCTCTGGATGATAATTGAGGAATTTTTTCTCCGTTGAAAGTACTGCAAGCGCATTTAGTTTTTCTGTTAAATAAATGAACCGAAAAAAAAATAGAATAGCTGGAAGCAGAATAATAATCTAATTCAACACTCTTCTACACTTTATAACATTCAAGAATATGGTACACGGT
Organism: Timema poppense; assembly: GCA_902141375.1. Taxonomy (NCBI): domain Eukaryota; kingdom Metazoa; phylum Arthropoda; class Insecta; order Phasmatodea; family Timematidae; genus Timema; species Timema poppense. Next base: position 26,758 of record CABFOV010000990.1, read on the forward strand.
TTTTAAGCACAACACACGCTGAGTAAAAAAAACCACTTCCTTCCACCATCACGCCAGAAGCTGGCACTGCGGGAGCAACAGTGCTCTCTACCTGGCAGTCCCGCCTTCCTCTTCACCTCTATCTTATGTGCGCATGCACACAACAGTCAAACACCACGTCGCTGGCACTGTGAAGCGCACAGTTCCATACAAAGATTTTTTATATATTTTTTATAAACTGGGGGATGGCTACTGAAGTAATGACATTAAGCTTAAGGAACATATATTGCATTACTAAAATAAAGAAAGAACTAAAGAAAAAAGGACTAATTATATTAAATGTTATCGATAATATCAAGTGGAAATAGGAGGTGCTGCAGTTCCGCAGTGCCTATACACGAGCCGCCACTGACTCGTATACCACCCCTGGTGCTTATACAGTTCATTAAACGCTTTCATAACTTTGAAAACACTGGCATATTGATTCCAATGAAACAAGATGACCATGTCTGTATGGAGGTTATGGTGTCATTCAACACTGGGCTGAGTGGACCTGTTGACTCCTAGGTGTTGAAGGAAGGCACTCAACACTGGTCTGAGTGGACCTGTTGATTCCTAGGTGTTGAAGGAAGGCACTCAACACTGGTCTGAGTGGACCTGTTGATTCCTAGGTGTTGAAGGAAGGCGCTCAACACTGGACTGAGTGGACCTGTTGACTCCTAGGTGTTGAAGGAAGGCGCTCAACACTGGACTAAGTGTACGTATTGATTCATAGGTATTGAAGGCGTTGCTCAACGTCTGGAATGTATGACCGCGTGGTAGGGCTGAGTGTTGAGGGTGAAACCGTTGACTCCCTGAGGACAAGGAGGCGTGGCCCCATGGGGGAGACTGAAAGTGAGGTTTTGCAGTAGAGCAGTGAAGAATAGGAACAGACTATTCCTAGCCATGGTCTCCCCCAGACATCTCCTCCGACCTGGAAGAATACGAGACACCAGACTTTTTAATTTGTTGCTTAGTGTTACTAAAAAAATGATTTGAACTAGCTAATTTGCAACACGTGCTTTGCTGAAATCAGAATTACTTGGGCACAAGAAATTGAGACTCGTCTGCTTCTTCAACGAGACTGATAGTATTAATAATTCAAACAAATTTACTCTTCAGAAAGTGATCCAGCAACAGAAACGTATACCCCTTGTTGATCACCTGACCTCTTTTTATTTAGTCTATATTAGAGGCTCGTTAATTCAATTTGAATAGGGTTGTTGTAAAGTCCCTGTGCGCCTGTGATGTTACATAGTTGTGGTTACGTTACAATCTCTGTTGGAGTTGCGATACTCTTTCCACGCTCAGGGTGAGGAACGTTTTTAATACAGTCAGCGATTGCTCCCGTCAGGCCATTGAGACTACGAGGATTATCTTTGTAAACCCCACAGCCATAATGGAATATTTATGTCGCCAGGTGCATGTAGATTTTTATATAAAGCCTGTTATGAAAGGTCTTATTTCTTACTGGAATCTCACTGTAAAGTAGTATTTTAGTAGAATAAAAAGCTTTTTAGGAAATAGTTCCTATTACCGTTCTAGAAGGCCTTATATGCCTCCTAAATACTACCATACAGAAGGATTATAGTACCAAAATAAGACCTACCAAAATGAGCTTCTTACCAAAATGGGTGTACACTAATACTATGCTCTTGGAAGCAGGTATGGGCAATTTGACCCTTGGTCATTGAAAGGGAACTGAACATCAGGCTAATGCTCTGAGTTTATAGTGATACCAGAGCATCATATGGGGCGGAGACGTGGGGGGGACTAAAGAAGGAGGAGAGAAGATTGGAAACGTTTGAAATTTGGGTATGGAGGAGGTAGGAAAAGATAAGATGGGCGGAAAGAGTAAGGAATGAGGAGGTTTTAGAGAAAGTTGGGGGAAAGTAGAAGATATCAGAAGATGTAAAAGAAACTTGATTGCACACTGGCTGAGAAAGAAGAATCTATTGGTGGAAGGATTGGTGGATTGAAAGAGGGGAAGAGGACGTAGACGATACCAGATAATTGATAACATCAAGGGGGGAGGCAGTTACAGACGGCGAAGAGGATTGCCGAGTACAGAGCCGCATGAAGAGCTTACATGTGATGACCTGCTGTTAGGCAGAAAACTAAAAATAGGAGAATACGGATCCAATCACTTGGATTCATGATAGCACTCTCCATTTTGCAGCTCTTTGATCATGAATGAGTGCGACCTGAATGAAAGTGTGTATTAGCTACCGACTAGGAGCGGCTGCTGCTGAAGTAATTCACTTACCTCTATAAATCGAACTAGGCTTCACCACTGAAATTTTTTACAATCACTATTAGCTGCAAGGAGCCTTGACCTATTGAATATCCGCGTGGTCAGGTTCTTTTAATTAGTACACCGACGTTATTTTCCATGGGTGTGACTTCAGGAACTCTCCCTATGTTTCTAAAGGCAGGGGACACACACGCAATTATCCGTACGTGCAATAGTTTGGTTGCGTGGTTACCACCATAGGTTTATATGTCAGCGTGCACACATGCAACTGATATCCAAATATAAATTTGACCAACCAAACAGTTTGTATTTTGACACAATCTAATCGACTGCACAACCTTGCAATCGATTTGTGTCGTACATGTTTAAACAGGTATAAACCCACTCTCAACCTAACAGTTGGATCAGTGAAGTATTACTATTATTCTCATTATCTTAAAGTAACTGAAAGTCTTTCTGCTGAAGGGATGGCTTTCCTTTATTTAGTGTCTTGGTAAGTGATGTAAGGCTGTATTAGATCCAGAAGTTCATTAACAGTGTCGACACTCATGTGATAATAATTTTAAAAAATTCTCCGGATGGGATTGTAAATTTGTATAGGCCTAAAGTTTGTGTGCAGTTTATGAAACTGTCCTTTCACCAAACGTTGTGTCATGATTGGATGTACCCAATATCGCCTCTTTATTATAATTCTCTTCTTTTTGCATGAAAATCATTTGGGATAATCCTTGATTTTTAGTAAAGTATAGATTATATAGTGTGTGTGAGGTTCTCCACCTTAGAATCATATTTGTTTGAAAATAATCATTTTAAGCTCCTCATCTTAGAAAATTCCACTAGATAATGCTGAAAAAACGCTTTATATTATCAACGCCTCTCAAGAGAATGATAAATATTATATATATTAAGTACAAAAGAGAAGTCTTTCAAACGACATATTTGTACTCTTTCACATTATCACTATTCAAAAATCGCTTAAATAAATGTTGTTCACGCTAAAAATAACTAAACTTGTTTTGATGACGTCTAACGATTTCCGTCGTTGAACACATGTTGGTTTGATTCGGACTAATATGGTGTATTTGCGAGAATTCTACCCGGCGCGATCAAGATTCCACCGTAACCATAGTTGTGCGATGGGAATGAAGAAATGGAGCAGTGAGATGCTCGGAACACGTGGGTGTACCTGTTCCGAACGGTAAGAGCCAAGGGTCTGCTGGAAGGAGCTCCTTCCCGTTGAGGAACCTGTCTGGTCTGAAGTTGTGCGGATCTCCCCAATGACTTGGGTCCATATGACAGCTCCATAGACTCATGAGCAGCGTTGAGTCCTTGGAACATATATCATTTCCTTTCTTACATTTCATTAACAAAATTGTCTCTCTATTTTAACTATGATCATATTAAAATGAATATACAACCTTAAGTATGGATAAATATATTTTCTAAAGTAACGCATACGTTTGTTATTGAGTTCGTACCTTGGGTATGGAGTATCCATCTATCTGAGTGTCTGCAAGAGCTCTGTGAGGGAGGCTGACTGGACCGACGTTTGACATCCTCTGGGTTTCCATCAACACGGCCGATACAAAGGGTAACCTGGAAAGAGATTGCAATCAGCACTACTGGTCTCTCTTGAACTATGTGGTGCGTTGATTAAAACTCTATGCTGAGAACCGCAAGGGCGCTGAAGTAGGAGCCTGTCATGGATGACTTGGTGCGGGACTATCGATGAAAAAGTTCAGAAAATTCTGGAATTCATGGGACTAGCTCAAAAATTGTTTTAGAGTATATACTTGAATAGCGAAGCTTTGTTGCGGACCTACGCTCCACATGAGAAGTTAAAGGAATTTACATTACACTACAAGCTAATTGGTAGGCATACTTGTTCCTATCGTCTAAAGATGGTGGCCGACTCCTCCCTACAACCTCGTCCAGTTCGGTATGCACTCGGGCCTGGACAGCAGGGTTCAGGACCATGAACATTATGGCGAAACTCAGAGTGTTGCTGGTAGTTTCTGAACCAGCAGCAAATAGGTCCTTGCACAGAGCTACCAGCTGTGCCTCTGTAACATAACACTGGTGATTAACGAACCAGCAGCAAACAGATACTTGCACTGAGCTACCAGCTGTGCCTCTGTAACATAACACTGGTGGTTAATGAACCAGCAGCAAATAGGTCCTTGCACAGAGCTACCAGCTGTGCCTCTGTAACATAACACTGGTAGTCAATGAACCAGCAGCAAACAGATAATTGCACTGGGCTATCAGATGTGACACTTGGACACTACATTAATTATTGAGGTTCTTTTATAAATCTAGATTTTGAGGTGACATTGAAACAATCCCTTGTCACTTACTCTCTCAAACATCACTTCTGTCTGGATCCGATTGAAAATAGACTGAGATTACGTTGTACGATAATTTGAATGTTTGTTCATACGTTGTCTGTGCTATATTTTATCAAGATTACATAAATTTAAGAGCATGTTGGTGGGTATGGACTGCCTTTGTGGTCAGAGTTCTTGGCTACAGATCCAGAGGTCCCTGGTTCGATCCCCAGTATTTCCAGATTTTCTTTGGGGCAGTGGGTCTGGAACATGGTCAACTCAGCCTCGTGAAGACAAATAAGGAGCTGCTTGAATGAAAAAGTAGCAGCTCCTGTTTAGAAAACTGAGATTAAAGGCCGGAGGGTTCATTGTGCTGTACACCTTACACCCTCTATCCGCAGAGGTTGTCACTATATTCGACAACATACGGTGGTCGTGGGCTTACGCCATGTAGTTTTTAGAGTTGATGGGGATGAATAAAGACGTGTTTATTGTTAGTATGTGTGATCTGTGAGAGTGTAGTCACCTGTAAAACTGGTGCCCTCTTCACCTTTTTGAAGGTCCATCTCTTGGAGAAATACGTCTATGAGGTCTCTGGCGTGATCGCTGCTCAGAGTTTCCCGGTGATCCTTCACTATATCCTGGGAACAACCAACAAGTTAGGTCACTACAACAGACACTTGCCCCAAATATCCCCTCCCTATAGTCATCTGAATCATGTCCTCACCATGAAGAAGCTCCACATCTTGTTCTGACTGCTGGAGAACTTGTCAAAGCCCGTGAGTCCGGGCGCTAGAAACCGCAGAGAAGGCAGGTAGTTGAGGATCCCACCGGTAGAGTCCACAGAGCGAGTCATCTCATTTAAGAGATTGATAAACTGTTGCAACTTTGCATCTTCGTCACTGGGCGTGAAACATTTGAAATAGTTACTTGCATATTCTATACACTCTTAAGGTTTACTACTTTAATCAGCTGTGTCACGAAAAGAGAACGCAGGTGATAAGCACCTTCCCACGTAGGTGAATCAAATCGATGCACGGTATTTGAACTAATATTTAAGCGAAGTGGAAAGCCGGATTGCAGGAGTTTTGAATGTAAATAAGAGCCAAAAAGTTACTATATATTTCTTTCCCAATACTATAACTATGTCATCTACAGTCTACACGACATCGTAGTAACAACATATAAATAAATGCTTGGATTCAAATTGTAAGCTTCAAATAAATACAACCTGTTTCAATGACCATATGATCTAAGGCGTCACCCACGTTTTAGTACTATAGTGTTTGTTATTTTTTTATCGTAAACAAATCTCTAGGAATGGACCAAATTAACCAGTTCCATTGTAGCTTCACTTTACAAACAAACCACACAAATTTGATCATCTTTACGTGAAATATAGAATATTTTCATAGCCTCGCTCGCAGATAACAGAACACTGATATGCCGAATATCCTCGAACTGACCCGGAGATTACCGATTTCACAAAACTTCACCTAGTGACGCCGTCGAATCGAATCCGTGTAATAACGTTTTCCATTCCACTTCGATCCGATTCGCCTAAGTGTGGGTGCGTCCTAAAGTGTTTTACCTGTATCTCATGCCTGCAGTGAGGGACCAGAGGCTGTTGAGCACAGGCAGGGTGAACACAAGATGCATGGGGACCCCCTCAGGCCCTGCTGCCGCTCCTACCTCCATGAGCCTCATCAGCAAGCTCCTAGCCTCCTCAGATATCAGAGCCTCCATGCTGCGCTTCCCGAATCCGAACTCTCGCAGGTTACGTAGAGAGAACCTTCGTTGCTCCTTCCACACCTCCCCGTCCGTGAATATAACGCCTGGTTCAGAACAGTGTCATCACACTTATAATTAAATATAACGCCTGGTAGGACTAACATAACATATCAATAATAGTCTGCTGTATTTACCTCTTCTTTCCCCCATTGTACGGAACCGGAACACGAACCCGTCCGGTCTTCCGTCCAACTCCTCCATGTTGAGCGTCTGGGTGACGGCTCGGTGCCCTGACACGAGAATAAGAGGAGGTGTCATCCCCAGCTTCAAGCCTACTACAGGGCCATACTGTTGCGACAAGCGCTCCCATGCTAGGTGGTGAAATCCTGTGGTTTGCACCAGTCTCTTCAAATGCAGCAAGTTGCCTAGCACGGGGAGCCACGATGGACCTGCACACACAACAACACGACTCTGTACCAGTGATGGTGAGTGATCAGGACTAGGACTAGATACATCTCATGGACAGTGCTGTCTTTGGGAATTTAAAGGCACTGAGCCCTCTGGTTTTTTTTACCCCTCCCTCCCCCCTCCCTTTTCAGAAGAGCTCATATTTGTTATAACCTTTTTGCATATATTGTAACATTTTAAACTGCTCATATTTGTTATAACCTTTTTGCATATATTGTAACATTTTAAACTGATTACATTAATTATTTAGGGGGTAGACGGTTGAAGGCATTAAGAACTACTGCCAAAATTAAAACACAAAATAAAGAAAAACATTTAGTAGCTCATGATTTTATGGAAGTGTGACAATCATTATAAAAGGTTTTTTTTTCGCAATGTTTGCTTTTTACTTTTCCCTGTGTGGGACACGAGAAGTTTGATTTTTTGTTGTGACAAGCCAAGGACCTTAAATGACTGAGTATTCTCGATAATGATCGTTTATAATTCCCATTAGCGTGGATCGGTGATCATTTGATTTCTAGAAAACTGCAGTCTCGTCTTTATTTTTTTGCTGGGAAAATCAATTTTTTCTCTTTCTGACTCAGATCCTTGTTTATAAATAATGTTTTTTTAAAATATCGTAATCTTGACGTTTTATGTCCTCTCGAGCTCCAAACTGTGGCTGTTACATTATATCTGTCTGTCTGTCTGTCTGTCTGTCTGAACCTGGTGCCACAGTCAAATGGGTTGATGCATTTTATTCAAACTTAACATTTATATATTAGTATAAGGAAATATTTTAAATGTTACATTCAATATAACCTGAAATATGTAAAACACCTTTACGCCATTTAAATCAAGATTTAATAGATTTATTGAGAATGCAAAAATAGTTTGATTTTTAATAAAATGTTAAAAAAAAAGAGAATAATAAACTTCAGAAAAATAGATAGTAAATGACTAAATGCTTGAGAGCAGTCAAAAAATGTTACAAACTTATTAATTACAAACTATACAATAATACAATATTATGAAACTGGATAAAAGATTGTAAATGCAATGCTTAAACACGCTCAATAGGATCACTAATAAGGACCCAAAAAAAATTGTTATAAGAAAATAATGTTAAAATTTATTAATAGAAATTACACAACATATAACATATAAAAATATATGAGAGATCATATTAATATTAGATTGTAAACGTTTGTTCCAAAGGACGACCCCCAGCCCCTAGACCTGTTTGTGTAACTGTGTTTATAAACAAGGAGTAAGATCTATGCCAAAACTATGGGCCAGTTTCATAGTCAAATTTAGTACGCCTCAAGTGCGGCGCTACACTAAGTACAAGACGACACCTACCTAAACTCTAATGGAATGGGCCGTTCTCTCATAGGAAACTGGCCCATTCCATTCTGGTTTAGGTAGGTGTCGTCTTGTACTTAGTGTAGCGCCGCACTTGAGGCGTACTAAATTTGACTATGAAACTGGCTCTATGTGATGTAATAATGATGAGTTCCTAAAAAGCTGTGTGGTGGTGGCCCTATCCTTCAATCCACCCTGCGTCCTTCAATCCACCCTGCGTCATTCGACCTGGTGATCAGCACGGACATCCAAGTTTACATTATCCATGCTCGTGTGCAATCCTTTACTACAGAATACTTATGTATTCAATTCCATTGAGACCTTCTGTAAATTGACTTAAAAAAATTATTTCTTTTAACCATCTAATGATTTTTCATGAATTATTTTCACTTTGTTTCCTAACCATTGTAACGCGTAAGACGACTCTTCTCATGGATATGTCAGAGGGGGACAGGAGGAAGAATTATTTTTACAAATACAAATATTTTGGATCGTCAGAAGTAGGTATTCTCGATCGATAAGCTCGGTTGGCCACATGGTTTAAGACGTCACACTCGTGTTAGACTAAACTGCCGATGACAGGGAGATTAGGGTTCGAATATTGGTTGTATGTACTGAGGGTGGTTTTTTCAAAATGGGTTTCTACTCCTCCACGCAAATGCGAGTACATTTCCTCTAAATTCATCCTTCCTCATCCCTAGCACAATAACGTAATTAGCACAGGGTGGGGCCGAAACAGTTTGACGACTATAAACCTGAAAATGAACACTTTAATTGAAAAGTAAATAGTCACTAACTAAACAAAAGCAAAGTACATGATCAACATTTTTTTTATATGCCACCCATGTGAGCTCCCCGGACGTCAAGCAAGCCTCGGCACGTTTCCACCACGCTCCTCAGCATAGATAGTCTAATTGTTCCACCCCCCTCCTCCTCTGTACATAAGCTTATTCTGCTGGAAAAGCTGATACTCCCGGGAGAATATATTTATAAAACTCAACGTAACCTTAGAGTTCATTATAAATTAAATTAGTGAATGAATGAGTGAATAATGAATGAAACTCAAGGCCATAGTCAGGGGTAGGGGGTTGGGGTTTGACCCCCCCGAAATTTTATGAACAAAATATATATATGGCTTTAATTATGCTTCAAACAATATAAGAATTAATGTACAAGTACAAATTAGGGGGCTGTGTTGCCATAAAAAAAACATTTTAGATAGCTTCTAGAGGTGTTTATTATTTATAATTTGTCCCAGCCTCCGGCAGTTAAGGGGTTGTGTTACCATAAAAAAAACACTTCAAATAGCTTCTGGAATTGTTTTTTTTATTTAGAATTTGTCCTAGCCTCCGTCAATTGGGGGATGGGCCCACCAAACCCCCTCTGAAATTATTGGCTGGCTACGGTATTGATGAAACTGGTCATGGGACGACTCCTTGATAGATCAGTAGCGTACTAAGCCAAAGATCCAGAGTTTCTAAGTCCTTCAGACATGTTGTTTATAGTCAGAGTGACTTACCTATGTTTTCTAAGTCCTTCATATATGTTGTTTATAGTCAGAGTGACTAACTATGTTTTCTAAGTCCTTCAGACATGTTGTTTATAGTCAGAGTGACTTAACTATGTTTTCTAAGTCCTTCAGACATGTTGTTTATAGTCAGAGTTACTAACTATGTTTTCTAAGTCCTTCAGACATGTTGTTTATAGTCAGAGTGACTAACTATGATCTTTAAGTCCTTCAGACATGTTGTTTATAGTCAGAGTTACTAACTATGTTTTCTAAGTCCTTCAGACAGTCAGGTTCTCTGGCTGTCCCTTTTCTCTTTGTCTATCAGACGTAGTTTAAATAAGAGGGCTCTATGCTCTATAGATGTGTAGGACCATTTTGTAACGATACGGAATAAATGCGCCGCGCTTTGGACGTCAATAGTAATAATATGTGATCAATCACCCTACTTCGGTGTCGATTGATTCACCACGGATTAATTCCCTAATAAAAGAATGCTGTGATGTTTATATAGGTTGTATAAAGCTCCGTTATCGAGCGCCTATCACCACTGTACGGAAAATATACCGTTCAATCAGCTGTCTATAGCCCCGTGTTCGAGCACTAATTAAATCGGTATTAATATTATTAAAGAAAGAGAAATGTTGTTGGCTGTTATTTCACACACGGTTTATTTATATTACACCAGTAAATTATTTGCACATATTTCAGTTAAATGTTTCTTATCACTGCACACTTGTGATATTGAAGTGACTTATATTATAATGTGTTGGACTGTGACTGACTCGTGCGTGAGCGAGGTCCCGGAGATCGT
>CABFOV010000990.1:41229-52582 GCA_902141375.1 Timema poppense
TTTCGATTTTTTCGATTCTTTCTTTTAGAAACCGCCAGATAAAAAATCTATTCATGAATCAGATTGAGACCTTTGAATAAATCTAAAAAGAGTCGATTAATCGACAGTAGGGTATCGATTTTAGTAAAGATCGACCCAAGGTCGATCATCCTTGGTCAGAAACACTCGGTAAGCAGTTTAAGGGGGGGGGGGGCTTGCAGGGGGTACATCGTACCCGGGCCCTGGGGTCTAAAAGGATCCTGGGAATAGATTCCTGGTATCTCAGAAAATGTTTGCATATATTGAAGCCTATCAATCATTCCACCCTTTTCTCATCTTGTGTACTCTTACTGGCCTTACAGCTCATGGGATAAAATCGTATCGGATGGAAACTAGGATCAATAGAAAATGGAAGCGGGCCTGAAAATTTTTTTATGCCGATTGATAAAACTCCAGTCAGAGGCCCTGATCGGTACCGAACTAGGTCCTTTCTTCACCGGCCGTCGTACAACTTCCGTTACGTAAAGAGAACACTCCCACCTATGCGAATCGAATCGAAGCATGGTATTGAACTCACGTTTAGGCGAGGAGGTAATTCGAATATAAATACGAATCATAAAGTTATATATGGAATTACAAGTTATATATTTTCTTTCACGATTATAGCAATACTCTTGAGTTTAGTAAGAATCCCGCCATGGAAGGCCTTATTTCGTACCAGAGTCCTACCGTATTGTAGTGTTTTGGTAGGATAAACCTTCTAGGACGTTCGTAGGAAGCCCGTTTTTAAGGCCGTTTACTCTACTTAAATACCACCATACAGTAGATATCTGGTATAAATAAGGAGCTCAAGAACCTGATTTCTATCATAACCAGAGTAGGGATGTTTTTATAATGCAACAAAATATAAATACATGTTTGTTTATAAAATCCAAGATTCAGATAAGTACAAGTAAACTAATGTGATGGTTTCTAAATATTTACGGATTTTTTATCATTGCATACATTCTCCCTCATTTCTATCATTGTTGTCATTGTAAATAAATCTTCCGAATTAACACAAAATGACGGATATTGGAACCCTGTCAAAGTAACACCAAGTGCAGGAGTATCGTAACACTTTCAAAGTAATACAGAGTGCTGAGTGTGGTAACACTGTCAAAGTAACACGGTGACTCACCTGGCGGGAAATTGTGAGGCTTCCTTGTGTCCAGATAAGCTATGACAGCGAGGATCAAGAAGACGAGGGTTATTTCCAGCCACATCTCTGGGATAGCGGGATCTGTGATATCAACACAGACACGACGATATCAACACAAACATAACTATATCAATACAATCATAGCTATCAACACAAATATAAACGGTATCAACACATGAATAAGCCGGTATCAACACAATATGACGATATCAGCACAGGCACGGAGTTATCAACACACCACGGTGCTATCAACATAAATATGACGACATAAGCAAACATACGACAGTATTAACATAAACAGGACGATATCAACACAAAAACGATGGTATAGACACAATATGACAATATCAACACAAACACGACGATATCAACACAAACACGACGGTATCAACACAATATGACGATATCAACGCAAACACGACGGTATCGACATAATATGGTGATATCAACACATACACGACGTTATCAACACAGACACGACGGTATCAACACATACATAGCGATATCAACACTAATATTAACATATTATGATTTCAATCTTTGTAAAATATAATTGGTGTTAACGAAGTATTTTTGTTAGCATTTAGCATACTCCATACCCGCACACATGCTTACGTGGATTACGGTGTCAAGTTCGCCACAAAGTGGACTACAGGTGAATGAGAGGTTGATGTTCAGTTCTTAGAGATCATCTTCTCACTGGTGCCTAAGTTGGATGCACTTCATTTTTCTACCCTCCAGTGCCCTCTACCTTAACCTAATCTTAAACCTGTAACTGTGAGGAAATAACGAACGATACATTAGAATTGAGGCCTGGTCGCTCCAGTTGCGAGATATTGGCGGACAGTGAAAGTTAGTGTTAGAAAGTGATTGCGTGCAGACAGTAGCGCTGTTCAAATATTATATCATCACTGGCAGTGTCCAAATGTTAGATAATTTATAGCAGTGTCCAAATGTTAGATCATTTATAGCAGTGTCCAAATGTTGGCTCATTTATAGTAGTGTCCAAATGTTAGATCATCATGAGGAGTCCAACTCTTACACTTGAAACTGTCTCCAACTCTTACACCTAACAGACTCCAACTCCTCTACCTACCAGACAGTCTCCAACTCCTCTACCTACCATTCTACAACTCCTCCACCAGACAGTATTCAACTCCTCTACCTACCAGTCTCCAACTCCTCCACCAGACAGTCTCCAATTCCTCCACCAGACAGTCTCCAACTCCTCTACCTACCAGTCTACAACTCCTCCACCAGACAGTATTCAACTCCTCTACCTACCAGTCTACAACTCCTCCACCAGACAGTCTCCAACTCCTCTACCTACCAGTCTCCAACTCCTCCACCAGACAGTCTCCAATTCCTCCACCAGACAGTCTCCAACTCCTCCACCAGACAGTATTCAACTCCTCTACCTACCAGTCTCTAACTCTACCTACCAGTCTCCAACTCCTCCACCTGACAGTCCAGGACAGACTGCTAGTACCATACACCACTGCCTCCAGAAGGCCACACATTCAATAAGAGCCAAGCTCCCCCCCCCTCCACGGAGATGTGTTCATTAAAACATCACTCACTAATACGAATATGTTCTACTTAACAAATAACGGCACTTCCTATTTTGTTAGTCATTGGTGACGTTTCAGCCGTTTTTATCGCCATAGACCTTCACTTTATTGAGGCCCGTCTCGTTTCTAGAGCCAGTATTTTTTTGGTAAAGTTTTGGCAGTGATTTTAAAATACTAAAATAGTTACATCTATTGGGTGTTTTTTACACTCCATTGTTTTTACTTTCTCACGGCCCTAATAGTGCTATGTAGGGGAACGCGAGAAAAAGGCAGGGTTTTTTTTTTCGATTTTTATGGCAAAAGATTTTTTTTGTCAAAATAAATAAAATCTTGCTCCAGTACAAACATATAGTTTAATTTTCTTCACATGGTGATATCGATGGTTCTTGAATATTTGTAATGAACATGGCGGCAATAGATTAGAAACTTTTTAAATGGAGAGAAAAAAAATTGTCATTAAATTCCAGGACACCCTTGACAGATATTCAATAAATTGTGTGGTCACCATGTGAATAAAATTAAACTCCACGTTTGTACTGGAGAAATATTTATTTATTTGGCCAAAAAAAGGTTTCGCTATAAAAAAACTGCAAAAACATTGGCTTTTTCTCGCATCCCCTTCCACCTCCCCACCTTAAGCGAGAGGAAGTATCGTGATCGTCAAAAAATTCGAACTCGAGATTTCAATGGATGTCGACGTTTCATGACCTCCCGAAACCGAAAAGTAGCTTTCACGATGCCGTCAGTTTAGGGGTGTGGTATCGAAAGAAAAGTATCGATAATGTGGTCATTTAAACTATCGGTAGAAAAATATCGATACCGTACCGTACCGTAGCGCATTATCACCTGCCAAGATGTCGCGGTGGACTGTTATACTCCTGTTACCATTCATATTATTTCATGTATGCGCTTTGATGACATTAAATACTCTTTTCACCATTATGTTTCGGTTACAGTGATAATGATTTCATTCATGCTCTTTTTTCCCATTATGTTTAAGTAAAACTGTGTATTATTTAAATGTTCTTTGGTGCAATGTGATGTTCTTTTAACTCATTATGTTTCTATAACAGTGTATGTCATTCCATTTATGCTCTTTGGGGGAGTGATATGCTATTTTATCTATCATGTTTATGTAAAATGTATATTATTACATATATGCTCTTTGGTGGAGTGCTATGCTATTTTATCCATTTGTGCCCTCGCCCTTACTCTTCCTAGAAGACTAAGGCTGGCGCACAATAAAAAAATTAAACTAAAATAACAAAGTAGTAAATTTGCAGAGGGCGGTGAGAAATGCAAGAGAAAAGTAAACAGCCTGTTTACTTATAATGTCCTTGACTTGTACTCAAAAATATTTTGGACGCCAAGAAGGATAACAAAAGCAGGAAACTAAATTATGACGAAATATATCAAAAATAACATGGTGTAGTTTTATTGATATTAACAAAAAAATTTGAATAGGATACATAAAATAGAAAATGAGTTATTTATACAATATACAGTTTAGTGAGGCTATTTGTATATGATAGTATAAAAAAAAATAACAATGGACTCTACAGGCCCGCAAGGCCAATGAGTTAAATTACGGAAATATTTACTATACAAAATCTGGTCGTCGAAAACAAACTTACTCCTTCCGAGTAATAACATTAAAGTTTTGCCATATGGGCCAAAAGGTTAAAAGGAGTCAGTGATACCATTACTGAAACTCATTGAAAACATTGAAAACTCCCATTTGCCTGGTTAACCGCGTTTACAATATAAACATTATACGAAAATACAGCATTTGATACCTTCTAAGTCCTAAAACATACGACCAATTTGTACTTTAAATATTTGTAACTATTCTAAACTAGACATTTGAAAATTACGTACATCTGACTTATTTATATTTCAAAAGATTCTAAATTAACATTTTGAATGTTACGTGGTGACTCTACATCTGACAAATTAATACTGCAAAAGATTCGAACTTAACATTTTGAAAATTACATAAAGTTTTTACAATCTGACATATTTATACTTCGGATACGACGCTTCTAGCATTTTCAAATAATATCTGTTGAAGAGTTTTATTCGTACCTCAAAAACCCAAGGAATGTCCAAGGGGACGGCCCTGCCGAGAGAAGTGAAAAACATCACGGACAATACAAGCATATATACGATTATACCAGCTCAGAGAGGGGGATAAGGGGTGACTACAAACATAGGGAAAACAAGACACATGATGGGAGGGAGGGGATAAAATTGTATCAACGTGGAGCTAAAATTAACATTCTGGACGTATTACACTTTTACGGCGCATGCTCGCCACACACCCCTTCACACCCCGCCACGGGGAATAGAGCATTTTACTCTTTCAGTGTTTACACCGCGTTCAGACGAACAACGTTTTTTGTGGAAGGAGGACGCCATTATTCTTTCGTGTGATAAACAGTCAGTCGGCGCAGCACAGTGGGGGACTTTTGGTGAGTTTCTTGCATTTAGACTTTTTTCTTGGAGCATATATTTCCAATAAATGCTACACATTGTAATTATGTAAAAGTGTATATTATTTCACGTATGCTCTTTGGTGGAGTGCTGTGATATTTTATTCATTATATTTATGTAAAAGTGTATATTATTTCATGTATGCTCTTTGGTGGAGTGCTATGCTCTTTTATCCATTATTTTTATGTAACAATGTATATTATTTCATTTCACATATCGTACGAGCTATAAGTATAATTTAAATAAAGTAGTGGTAAAGTATAAACATTTATTTCTATATTCTCTGTGTAAGTAAATTGTGTAATTCGGCGAGCTATTATTTTGTATTTGTTTAGTTAATATTGTTTGCTTCTATATGCTCAGCATCTACCTTATTAAATGCTATACTTCCTTTAAAAATATTATTGTCTTTCCGACATATTAAATAGCCTACTTTCCTTGCTGCATTGTTGTATCTCCAACATTTTAGTCTACATTGCTTGCTGTATATAGTTTTATTTCCGAAATATTAAATAGTCTACTTTCCTCGTTGTGTATAGTTGTATCTCTGATATATTAAAAAGTCTTCTTTCCTTGTTGTGTATAGTTGTATCTCCTACATATTAAATAATCTACTTTCCTTGTTATGTATAGTTTTATCTCCTACATATTAAATAATCTACTTTCATTGTTATGTATAGTTGTATCTCCTACATATTAAATAGTCTTCTTTCCTTGTTGTGTATAGTTGTATCTCCTACATATTAAATAATCTACTTTCCTTGTTATGTATAGTTTTATCTCCTACATATTAAATAATCTACTTTCATTGTTATGTATAGTTGTATCTCCTACATATTAAATAGTCTTCTTTCCTTGTTGTGTATAGTTGTATCTCCTACATATTAAATAATCTACTTTCCTTGTTATGTATAGTTTTATCTCCTACATATTAAATAATCTACTTTCATTGTTATGTATAGTTGTATCTCCTACATATTAAATAGTCTTCTTTCCTTGTTGTGTATAGTTGTATCTCCTACATATTAAATAATCTACTTTCCTTGTTATGTATAGTTTTATCTCCTACATATTAAATAATCTACTTTCATTGTTATGTATAGTTGTATCTCCTACATATTAAATAGTCTTCTTTCCTTGTTGTGTATAGTTGTATCTCCTACATATTAAATAATCTACTTTACTTGTTATGTATAGTTGTATCTCCTACATATTAAATATTCTACTTTCCTTGTGTATAGTTTATCTGTGACATATTAAATAGCCTACATTCCTCGCTGTGTATAGTCACGGGTCAGGCAGAACAGTGCCCAGTTTTGTTTGCTACTGCGCATGACGTCACCTGGAATACAGCAGCAGTACAACTTCACACGTTTATCCTAGTATATACATGAGCGTGTCCAAGATTTTGTTGTAACTCAATCTTAAAACCACAACCTAAAGCATTTTTGGCAATATATGTATTATTCTGACTATTATCTTCAGCCTTTTAGGTAACTATTCAATTGTTAGATGTTTTAAAACACAGGATATAGTTTATTCTGAGATATGTAATAAACAATTACAACCTCGGTTGGTGTCACACTGTTACAATAAGAACACCAGCATTCTAATATATTAAACATACACTGAATTTGCAACTATTTAAAATTAAATTTAGAAAGTAAAATCAAGAAAGTAGACAACACAAATTATTTTAAACTAACCAGTTTAAACTTAACATATATAAACGTATTTACACATAATAATAATAATAATTTCAATTTCCTTTATTATAGTGCTGGCCAACAGTCGTAAGTAAGACCTATAACAGGCCAGCACTGAAAAGTACACAAGTATCTTACAAATACATATAATTACACGAGAAAATAAGATAATAGCTCAATAATTAAATATACTGATGAATAGTTGCGATAAAATAGTAAATAATAATGATAAGAATAAAAGATTGCAATAGTAAGAAATAAATAAAGAGTAGTTAAACATACATGTTTTAAAATCAGTAACAATATGCAACAAATAAATCAGAATATTGTAAATTTAAATATTATAGGCAGAACCTCTACAGGATAGCTAAATTATTGATATGGGAGTTCCTTGAATAACTCTCTAAGTTTAGCTTTTCTTTTATGATAAAAGTAGAATTCCACAAATATAGAATTGGCGCTATGGATACAACGGCCTAAAGGGATCACCTTGAAGGGCTATTAAGAAAAAATAATTTTGGATTATGAGAATCCCGAGAAGGGCTACCTACATGATCAAGGGCAAATTTACAAGAAATATTGCTATTGAAAATATTAAATACAAAAAGGGCATCATAATAAAGTCTACGCGAGTAGAGAGTTTGGAGCTCTGAGAGGTTTCGAATTCTGTCATAGTCATAATAAATCCGGTTAGTAAAGAATTTATCATAGCACGCAGTGACAAATGTTCTCTGAACATTTTCCAACCTAAGAGAATCAGTTAAGGTAATGGAATTCCAAGCAACAGTAGCGTATTCTGACTTAGATCTAACCAGGGCGTAGTACAGACATACAAAACAGTCAACTTTCTTAAATGATGAAGTAATAAATTTAATAAGTCCAAGTAATTTCAATGATCGGGACATTACATGGTCAACATGATAGTGGAAAAAAAGTTTGTTATCCAGGAGAACACCAAGATCATTAATATAAAGGGTGTGAACTATGTTATCATTATTATTATTATTATTATTATTATTATTATTATTATTATTATTAGCATCGCGTCTTACTACCCGTTCGGGCTGTACGCAATTATGCTAATGTGTAACGGTAGGGTGATTGTGAGATGAAATGGAGAAACTACAGTTTAACGTGGGATCTGAACCACGGTGGAGGCCTGGCATTCCACACGTTCACAAGTTGTGATTAACACACGTCTTATCAGAGATGAAGAACTATGTTATCATTGACCAATTTATAGGTAAAAAAGAAAATACTAGTTTTCCTAGTAAAAGATATAGATTTGGTCTTAGATTTATTAATAGACATTCCATTTTCAAAAGACCATTGTAGAGTACCAATTATATTATTTTGTAAATCTATACAATCTGCAATTGATTTGATAATTTAAAATAATTTTACATCATCAGCAAAGATTAAATAACTAGACGAGTTCAAATATTTACCAAAGTCATTAATAAACACATTAAAGAGAAGAGGACCTAAATTATAACCCTGTGGTATGCCACAGGGGGCTAAAAATGTATTTAAGGTGTGTGAATCAATTTTAATAGTGAATGATCTTTCATGCAAATAACTGCTGAACCAATTTACATATGAGTGAGAAAGTCCAAAATTACCAAGCTTAGAGAGAATAATACCATGTTGACATAAGTCAAATGTCTTACTTTGGTCAAAATAAATAGCATCAACCTGACCTTGGGCAGAGATTTGAGGGGCAACATGTCCCAGAAATTCTACTAAATTTGTGACAGTAGATTTATTTTTTATAAAGCCGTGTTGATTATCTGAAAGTTTATTTTAAGGGGGTGGAAAGTATGCTCATGTATGATTTTCTCGAATACTTTAGAGGAAGTGTTTAAGAGAGAAATTGGTCTATAATTACAAACTTTTTTCTGCCCCTTTTTTATAAATAGGTATGACAACTTATTGTTTCTATGAAAGAGGAAAAGTTTCATTTGACATGCTTAATGTCTAGTGTAATCTAGTGTAATCTATAAGGGTGGATGAGATAGGTCAATATTCACTAGTGATTGAAAGGTGGTGAAATTTAGCAAAGACAAGGTCTAGGAGGTTAGCGTCATTATTATCAGCTTCATTAAATGGTTATAATCCTATTATGTTGGTCGATGCAAGAAGCTGAGTGGTTTTTAATTTAATGTAGAAATGAGATACATTTTGAGCATTATGATTTCCTATCTATTTTGGGGAAGTTGAAATCACCCAAGAGTAATACTCGTATACGAAAGGGGTAGTTGGCCAACGCACCTTCAAGAAAAATAAAGTATTAATAAAATTGTATTTGTTGTTTGGGGAGCAAGATATATATGTTCCCAATTAACAGTTTTGGTTGTCAAAGGTTGGGATTTCAATCCAGACACATTCCATATTATTCTCTAGGTCAGTTCTTCTGATCACACCAGAAATGGAGCCACTAATTGAAATGAGAACACCGCCACCCCTTGAGACAGTAGCTTCATTTTATACCCTGTCAGACCTATAAACATTGTAGTTAGGGGGAAAGTAACTATCGTTAACATACTCACTAGAGAGCCAAGTTTCAACCAAACAAATAATAGAGAACTCTTTCAAACAAACGTTCGTAAATAATTCCCTTGCTTTAGTTCGAAGATTACGAACATTTTGATAATAAAGTAAAATATCACTATTATTATTATTATTATTATTAGTAGTATAATTACATTTTTGGTAAAGTTGACAACTGTGTCAATTTAGCATGAAAAAACATGAATATATATATGATGCAATATAGCAATAATATAGGCATTATAATTTGAATTAATGAAAAAGTTTGGTAATTATAATAATTACAAGTTATAATATCTTATTATGACATATATAACACAATAATTAAAGTTTTAACAAACATCTAAATAGTTTTAAACATACTAAAAAATTAAAAATTGTGAACTTTTGAGTCAAATTACTTTCAAAATTCAAACAGTGATATGACAAGATGATCCAAACATGTATATATGAATTGTCTTGTAATTAATTGGGAATAAAACAAAGTTGTTTATAAATAAAGATTTGTATAAAAAAAAAGTTAATGTAGAAATTTAATTCATTCCTTAACTATAATTAACTCTGGTTAATATGCTACTTCATTATCACTAACTCTTGATATTACACTTATGACCCTCCATTAAACTTTCAGGTTATTTCACATTGGCTAACGCGGTGTTGTTCAGCCATAATTTTATTTTGGTGTTTTCTGTTTCCACTAGACCTGATGATGATGACGGTGCTGTATAGAATCATGTAGAAGCTAAACACTATTACTATAATGCAGCCCACCCCTAGACTCATGGAATCATTTGTGGCCCTTCCACACCCTTAAGTTGGAAACCCCTGGTCTAGATATATCTTGGTTTTAGTTTAAATGAGTGGTTTACCGAACACACAGTGAATTCTTCAAATACAAACATGAATCTTGTATTGACATGTTACTCAACTATACTCACTGTTGAAACGGCTGTTTATAATTAACTCTACAGTATATAATGGTTTGTGTGAGTTCTGTAATCGTTTAATTAAAAGTAATATTTTGACGTGGGCTTGTTCGATAACCATTGGCAGGATAAGATGTACTAGAAATATCAAACCAGTCATTCACGTCCAAAAGGTTATTTTGCTTGAAAAATTGAACTAGATAAACAATAACCGAGTCACTGTTTTGTCTTTTTGTCCTTTTTTTTCATTTAACTCAATTTCCTTTTCCCCATATCGAAATGTATGCTTCTATAAAACTAAATTCTTCAACTTCGATTATAATGTATTTCTCTAAGTCTTTAAAGTGTAATTTTTTGTCAAGTTTCAAGTGCTTCAAAAATTATCTTATACAAGCTATATAATTACTATTTATAAAATATTCTCTTAAGTTTGATATCAATATAACAATATGTTTTTACATTGATTCTAGCTTTATTTTAGGGCCAATTTGTGTGAATAAAAGTGAAAGAACCCGTCTATTATTATTACACCCAAACACAGTACAGTACGATATATTTCGCACGCATTCGAGAAAACCACTTTTAAAACTCTAGCTTCCTATCATTATCATGTTGTCTTCCATATGACGTCAAGCAGACAGTGTGATTACTAGCGGAGCCCTTACCTTCTCTTCTTAGTACCATGATGTATAGCAGTTGTAGACCTATCTCTGACATATTAAATAGTCTACTTTCCTTGCTGTGTATAGTTGTATCTCCTACATATTAAATAGCTTACTTTCCTTGCTTTATTGTTGTATCTTCTACGTATTAAATAGTCTACTTTCCTTGCTTTATTGTTGTATCTCCTACATATTAAATAGTCTACTTTCCTTGCTTTATTGTTGTATCTCCTACATATTAAATAGTCTACTTTCCTTGCTTTAT